>BMAO01004206.1:0-19819 GCA_019973975.1 Trichonephila clavata
GAGTGCGAGAGTGATATCCAATACCGCCCCATACCATAATACCCGGAACACGGCCAGTGTGGCGGCACATAACGCAGCTGTTCAGCATCCTTTGTCCACGGTGTCTTCAGACTGGAATCCGACCATCGTGTGTTGCAGACAGATGCGTGACTCGTCAGTGAAGACAACTTCATTCCAGTCTGCCACCCACATCCTTCTTTCATCGCACCATTGGCGGTGGAGACTTCTGTGGTTGTGCGTCAAGGGTAGACCAAGCAATGGACGTTCTGTGGACAGACCACTCTGCTGTAAAGGTGTCTAATTGTACGCGCAGATACTGAATGATGCGTTACAGACTCAATGTGCTGTGCTATGGTTTGTGATGTGACTGAGCGATCCGTCACTGCCATGCGCACAATTTGCCTGTCCTCATGTGAAGTGGTGCACTGAGGTGGATGCGATCGACCACGTCAGTCCGTCATACCGTCCTGCATTCAACGGTCTCATATCCGCATTACAGTTGTTTGGTTTCGTCCAACATGACTACCGATTTACCTGAAAGATAATCCACAATCTCGCTAGCCACTATCCTTCTCTGTCGAACTCAGATACTTGATCAAAAGCTGATCGCTGTTTTCTAACAAGACATAACTGATCGTTTTTTGAAAAAAACACAAGAAAAACACAATTGCCGAACTTGAAATCGTCGAAATCTCCAAGCATTAAATAGCACTTTGAGGTGGCGCACAGGCGTGTGTGTGTGTGTCTGCGCTGAAATTCTAATCATTTGCATATCTCACCTCCGCTAATCCATGTTGTAAATTTCATGTTATTTGCGTGCTTCCTTCAGGGTGTTGCATTTACGGTGGCCAGCAGTGTACTTCAAAAAATATGCTATGTAAATGGATTTATACATAGAAAATAAAAACGATAGAATATTTTTATTACTGTGCTTATTTTGAAGAAACTTTAAGTATTTTATAGGTAAAATATAAATGGTATAATGCAATTTCCTTTTATCGAAACTATGAGTAACATTTCAGCAACATATTTTCTTGCTTATAATAAAATTGCATTCCAGGAAAATTTAATTAATTTATGGAAAATATCATTTATGTACACATCGTAAAGTTTGTACTATCAAACCTATTATAAATGTACATCCAGCCAATCGGATTTATTCCAGTTTGAAGAATTTCCATTAAGTTATGAATACAAACAATGTAATACATGTTTAATATTACATTAATTTCGCATATCTTATAAATATTTCCAAAATAACATAAGAAAAGTATGTCATGTTTTAGCTCTTCAGAAATCAATGGAGAATACTACAATTTAAAAAAATAAAATGTCACTAATCTCAATTATTTAAATTATAAAAAGAAAATCCTGAGGATATAAAGAATGATTCGAAAGTATGAAAAATATACGGGATTTCATAAAAAGTGTAAAAAGAGCGAATCAATTTAAAACTATAAAAAATAAAGTATAAAGATTATGAAATTATCACAAACAGAATGGCTTTGTATATTTAAAAATATAGTTAAATTGTGTAAGCTTTTATTATTTCAAATAAAAATACGAAAAAAAATTATAAAACATGTAACAAATAATTATTTTTCCTTATAATAATAATAAAAATACGAGAGAACTAACTTGGATAAAAAATTTATTTCCATACATTCATTCTTAACTTATTTTCACAAAAAGAATAGAGTGCTGTTACTTGTTCCGTCCGATGGACAGTCACATCAGATGGATGCCCATTGAATTCATCGTGGTAAGGAGCTAGTCATACGCCGATTGTTAGCCATAGCTTTGAGCCCCATGCAGGTGACGCGACAATTTGGCTCAGTTTTACCCCTATTTTGAGAGAGAGCACCCTGAAGAGAGGGGGAGGGGGTAGAGGCTTCCCATACCCTTCTTCAAACAATCTCACGACAGGACAAGCGGCTCGATGAATGTTTTGACTACCCCCCTATCATGAAAGCGCAATACGTCTACACAAATACCCATGCCTTATCCGGGATTCGAATCCAAGCCCTACGGCACTGCAGTCAGCGTCACTAACCACTATACAGGTGACGTGGCCCACGAAGTGTATTTACTCTCTCTAGAACCAAATGGGTCAAACGAAAGAAAAAGAACCCCAAAAGTAGCAAATTTATGTTTAAATTGGAACTAGTTTACACCTGTTTTTTCCCCATAAGTGGTAAGAAAAATTTATTTCAATAAATTGTAATTCTTAAAAGTGTGTAGTTGTAATCATTTTCAAGTAAGAAAGTACTTAATAAAATAGGCGTTATGAGAAAAACAAATTCTAAATTTTAATACTTGTTTTTGACTAGATAAAAAGAAAAATTACAATATCTCTAGAAAAATTACAAGATATCAGTTTCTCACATAAGAACATACAATTCCAATAGCATTCAAATTTATAAAAATTTGTATTGCATTTCCTTTAAAAAAAAATTAAAAAAAAACAAGCTTACGCAATACCGGTGCCCAATTCTTACTCATCATTTAAAAACACGAAAAACAAGTGAAAAATGCTTGAAACCTTTAAAAAACGCATTAGCATTCAAGTATGCACTGCATAGTTTACATAAGCTGGTAGAGCTAATGAATTATCATCACATCGGATGATTCAAATAGCATTTTAAATATATTAATGTTCCAAACTTTATCAACAAAGTAAATTCTGAGCATACATATTTGAAACTGTAGAAAAGGGTTTTTTTTTGTAGTACGTACTACGGAAACCCAACTCATTTAAAAGGCGATGCACTTGCAAATATCAAAAACATGCCGGTATAAATGCCGTGTAGGAGGCAAAACGCGTGAAGACAGCACGTGAAGTACAATGCAACTAAATTAGAGAGAAAATATGCATTTTATTTATTCGCTGTAAGTGAAAATAAGATCAGAATTAGAATAGTGATTACAAGAAACTGCAGTGTGGCTTCAAAAATATTGGAAGGAGTAGTGTAGTTAGCCGATGTTTCTAATTTTTTGAAATTGACAAAATGTCCCTGGAGTTAAGAAAGCTTTTCAGACAAAGAAAATTTAGTGGTTGTCATCCAAGGAAAGCAATGGTAAATGATTACTGTCGTATCATTATATTCTGTCAAACAGATATCAAAACCATTTAGTGGAGAATATTGTTCAGTAGTTGCATTTGACAACTGGGTGACAGGTTTTACCATTTAGTGCTACAAAAAAGCCTTACCTGAACGATGCATACAATTGAGGAAATAACCTATTAGAATTATTAAACAGTGTTTACTTAAGAAATTTAGTTAAGTATTATATTTAACATCAATTTTCAATACAAACTGCGTGTACTTTAGAAAGATATCATTAATTTCCAATTGCGTATACTCAAATTTAAATTCATAGTATTCATGTGATTTTATACATAAATAAAGAATTTTCTTTCTAATAGTTAAATAATGCTGCTCTAATTCATGTTAAAATTTAACAAATACTTTATAAGAGTGTTTTCAGCAATTTGGAGTTTTCCCCTTGTTTGGAATTGAAAAACGCACAATACACTTACCTTCTCCATTCTAAGGTATTCTGATAGGCGTTGATTTACAGCTCGTCCAAATGAGTATTTATACAAAATATTCTAGTCTATCATTTGAATCTATGTGCATTATACTTCTAATCATAATTATTTAGATATTTCCTTATAATACTAACATCGGTTGTAATATATTAACTAAATTCCACTCACACATTGCATAACTTATAACACATTTAAGACAGACTAGATATATAAAAGATATATAAAATTGTCGAATCATATGTAAATAAGAATTCCGTAGTATAGTTACATCGCAGTTATAACTTAGAGTCTATAGAGTTGTCTGAGACTGTACCGATTGTCTATGGTGCTTGAAGGCCCGCCAACTCATCTGCATAAATAAGCATTTCGACCATTCACTCCAAGTTTGCGAAGGCGAATTATGTGTCTACTGCCCTTTGACTTTAAATTGAAGTTATTTAATGAAAAGTTCTGATGTCTTTGATGTGTATTCCCTCAATATCAGATTAGTTCGATAACTTTCTGAGATAAATCTCGAAATGTGATTGGAAGTTAAGATCATGAAGAATGGTTATAAATTCTACAAATATTATTTCATGAAATTAGTTAAAATAATTTGAAATATATAAAAAATTGAAAATATTATTATTTATTATTTCATTAACTGAATAATGATCAAGATGAAGAAATTTGATTTAAAAAAAAAGGAATTGTAAAGCATTTATATAAAACAATTATGTCTCAAATCAAAATTTCAAAAGAGTATATGTAATATACTTAAAATTATTTTTGAGTACGTGATAAAAAAACATATTAGGATATTTATACAATAGATCTATATCCAAGGGTGGCTCAAATTGTGGATACTTTTGGAAATTTTTATATTTGTATGCATATAGAAAATGTCACGCTTCACAAAATGTGATGACGTATATACTATTTAAAGATAATTTCGTATTGAATTCAGTACAAAAAAAACTCAAATACGTTCAGTACAAAAAATGTTCAGTAGCAATAATTATTGATATACAACTACTGATGATAGCAATGAGTTACTTAGCAGTGTAGCCTTTTTTATTACTGCTTCCAATCGATGTTTCATTGAGTTGACGACAGTTTCAAGCTCTTCCTTCGTTATTACATGACTCCAGTACACAATTATAGCCTCAATTAGCTCACCTTTATTTGATAGGCAATTTATTCGGACAAGAGATTTCAAACGCGCCACAAATTTTTGACACGTTTGAAGTCAGGTCTGTGTGTTACTTATTCAGGACAACAATTCTATGCTCTTTGTATGAAACCGATTGTTCTATTGCTTTGCTGTGTGGCAAGGAGGAAAATCCTGCTGAAAAATAAAGGAAGTATTGTTGAGAAAGATATCCACGATAGAAGGTAGAAGCTTGGATCTTAGAATATTTTGAATGTATTTCCTGGCATGCAATGGTGACCAATATCATCTGCTGAGCTGGCATGCATGACGATATCATAAAACTAAGTGGGCCTTTCACAGTTGTCTGGATCCAGTAGGATGTAGCACTTCTCTTATTCCACGTCTTACGCATTTTCGCCCATCACCACCGAATAACGAATTTCGTTGCTTCGTACAACCTGTGACCACTGTTCATTTGTGAAATTTTAATGTGTTTCTTTGATCAAATACTGTAGTCTTTCTTGCGTTGCTGTAAATTGAAATAAGGTTTTTTTCGTAGAATGCTATCTCTTAGTCTAATATCTGACAATCTCCTCTTAATTGTTCTGGAACTGACAGAAATATCAGCGCCATTCAGATTACTTCATAAGGCCGTTGATGACATTATTCTGTCTCGCAGACATAATCATTTTTATTCTTGTGTGAACAATAGATGTGGCGCACCTTTTTCAATGAATTTTTATTGAATTTGTCTCCAGATATCGTGAGCAAAACTTCTGGACATCAGATGTATTCACTTAACCACCCCCTTGCCTTGTAATTTCAGCATAGGAAAGATTACTTTTTCCTAACACAATAATCTTACAACTCCTTATAGGAGTCCAACCTATTCTCTTATTTGATGTCATTGCTTCTTGGCTAAATAGTATTGTACTCTTGGCCTCAAAACAGTCCTGCCCTCAATCATGTTGAAAACTTGTGACACCATTTGAAACCTCTTGTCTGAATGAGGCACCTATAAAATAAAAAGAAATTAATTGTGTCTAAATTTGCTTCTTGGAACTACGCAATAACGAAGAAAGAGCTTAAAACTATCGCTAACTCAATGAAGCATCAATCTGAAGCTATAACGAAACAACAAGGCTACCCAACTATGCTCTGATATTTTTCTGCTATCATCAGTATCTAATGTATACCAATAATTATTGCAAATTAACTTTTTTTGTCTTGCAACTATTTGAGTTTTGTTTTTTGTATTGAAATCAGTATTGAATTCCCCTTAAAATGATGTACACAAATTTGCATTTTGTGCAGCGCAACATTTTCTATAACCAACCAAATTTAAAAAACATAAATACTAAAATATTCAAGATTTTGGCTACCTATATATATATATATTATATATATATATATATATATAGGTGAAAAATGACTCACTCATCACGATATCATCAAAACTATTGAACCTTCCGACTTGAAATTTCTCTGGCAGGCTTTGTGTAGATTCGTTAGAAACTGAATTTGTGAAAATTGACTCCCAATAGGGGTTATGGAAGCGTTATTGATTAAGAAATTTCCCTTATTCTTAGCTATTACACAATAAACTTGAAATTTGTGTGTGTGTGTGTGACAAACCTGTTTTTTTACGAGAAGGGATCTGCTAAGAATGGGAAACTGATTTCCAATAGGGTTGGGGAAGTAGGTTGGATTTCCAATAGGGTCTCATCTACGACAGATCTATAAATAAATGAAATTTTCTTTTTTGAACTGTTAGACCTAAAGATATAGACATTTTTACAGCATATTTTTGACAAGCAACTTTTTAAAGTAGATATCTACTGAGGAAGAATTTTGTGGAAATTAACTCTTAAGAGGAATTCAGATGGGGTAAAAAAAAAATATGATTTATATTAAAAGGAAAGAGCTATATGAATACTTTTTAATACAGTTGAAACTTGATGCTTGGACTTAGAGAACAATTACTTAAAAATAATATACAGTAATACCTCGACCTAAGCTACCCGACTTACTTGAACCCGGAGTAAGGCAATTTTCAAACCTCGTTGATTAGTCTTTTCTTTGGGGGGGGGGGAGATTGGTGAAATTGATAATGTGATTGAAGAAGTTGTAGATATTTGTCAGGCAAATAAATTTAGAAGTGGATAGTGAGGACTCAAGAGTTTCTAGATTACCCCAATAACGACAGACGATTGATAAGCTGATAGAAATGCACGAGCAAGAGCAAAACATTGAAGAATTTGAGTCTTTATACCCAGTTCAATCAGATCATTGAATGGCGGTTGAAAATTCGTTACAGAAGTCCTCAGGAGAAAAGCATCACACATTTCAGCAAATATAGACTCCAATTTTATTTATTTTTCCAACAAAAAATAAATAAAAAATTATTAGCATGTTACGGGGAAATTTTTTAGGAGAAAAAAAATATTTGAGCCGGTAAGATGACTTACTTAGATTTTATGAAACCTTCTACATCAAAGTAACTTTAGTTTGCGATTTTTGTATTTGTGTTACCTAAGATTTTGTGGAACTTTTCCTTCTAAATTATTACTTTCTTTCGTCTCCGGCTACAACTAAAAATAATTTATATGTATTCACGAAATTATACCCCGACTTACGTGAATTCAATTTACACACGGTTACCACTCAGTTTAATAATTTTATAAAACATTGTTTGCAACATGGATTCCCTGCTAACTTTATCAAATGTTTTACACCTAACAGTTTAATATAAGAAATATGTTATTAGTTGTACAGTTCATGGATAGATGGTGCCTCAAGCTAAGTAATTTAACAATATTATACTTTATTTAAAATTAATTGTATATGTCTGGGTTGTTCTTTTATTTTCAATAAATTTTAAAGCAAAATTTAGAGTTTCTAATGTATGTATATAAATATAGGTTTAATGCTATTTTATAAAAACTTAATAATTTTAAGCGTTACTGTTATTCACCTTTCTGTTACCCGGGAAAATGGTTTTTGCTGTACTCACGTGGTAAGTATTTATCTAATTGTTTTGGCTTTGATTTTAAAATATTCTAGTAATTGTTATAGGCTACAATATTATCGTTTTACATTAATATATTATGGTTTTATTTGTATTAATAGTTAAATTTCTCTAGAAATTCCTTACTTTTCCTACGGCCCAGAGTATTGGCAAATTCAGGTGAAGGTTGGCTGGACGAAAAACTTTGTTTAAACCTGCAATCCTGATTCCTAAGGCCAAGAGTTTGCTCTAGTACTACTATGGCTAAGACTTTATTCTATCATGACTATAGTTATCTTAGGTTTTTGACTATCTTGTGTATATTTTTGTTATATGTATATATATGTATATTATAATTGTAGAAAATACTTATATTGTTACTTTTTGTCGTTGGATCTCACTAAAATTGAAAATCCATCACAACTTTGAAAATAAAGAAGTTGTAGAACATTTCAATACGCAATAAAAATTGCCATACATAACGAGTTATTTGTGATGAAAATCATGGAAACCTTTTTTTTTTATTCTAGATTAAAAATGTATGATGTACATTTTAAATTTTGAGTGTGGTCAACTCTTTAGATATTTTTTGTGTATATGTGTTGCCGTTAAAGTGAACAATTCAGTTATTTAAGAGAATAACTAGATATTTCATAAAATAATTATAGAAGTCAGTTAAAGCATATAATAAATGAAAAATTTCGTACTTTACAAAGTTATTCTGTGGAATAACTAATGATATACCGTTAAAGTAAAAAAGTAAATTATTTCAAAGGTATTCTATAAATTAATTGATCATAAATAGCTAAAATCATAAAAAAAATTACATTTTTCCCTTATTGCTGAGGATCAATTGATAAATAATAAAAAAAGCAGATGATACAATTTTTTATTGCTCATAATTCTAATATTAGTTAAACAGAAATTTAAAAAAGAGGAATATGTTGCAGAAATAATTATATTTAAATATTATCAAAACAATACATGCTAGGGAAACAAACTGTTGCTTCCTAAAAACATTTTGTAAACTTTTTCAAACAAAGATGTAAGAGAATATTAATTAAATTTTACGAAATATTTTTAATTTACTTTTCGTTATTTATTAGAGTAAGGATTGCTGTGATCACACTTTGAATCGTGGTTAAAAATAGACTAAAACAGATAAAAAGAGTTCAAAAAACTTTCAAATGCAGTATTTAATACTTTAACGATCAAGTAATCGTTATTCTATAGAGTACCCAGTTAAATATATGAATTTAATAATTTTATATATTATAACTGTGACTTGTCTTGTTATTTCATGAAATAAAGGATTTCACACTTTAACGGTAACACATACACTTCATAATGACTTCGATTTTTCACTGTAGGGTGAAGGGAGACTCTTTACATAGCTAATATATAAGACACCATGCTCTGAGCATATCTGGAATTAAGTAAACAATTTTCAAATGTCTGAAAACAAAAATACACATTTTTCAAATAAAAATAAATGTATTCAAGCTCAAAACATGTTCAGTAACTATTTTACAATAGAACAGAAACATACACATGCAAAATACGTAAAGATCCATGATTTAAATTTATTTGGTCCATGGTAAAGGAAGTATGATCCTTTACTTTAAGTAAAGAACCATGAGGGTTGAAGACTTTTCCTCTTTTTCCTTCCTCCTTTCCTGTCTGTCCTGCTCACTCTTTTGAATTTATGGATGTCTCCATGAGACAGCTGCTGTCAGTTGAGCAAGATGACGTCTGTGACTTTCTTTTGCGGAACGGTATTTTGCATTTGGTGTAGGCTGTCCTGTGCTTCATGAAAATTAGTCATAGTAAGAAGATATATATATATATATATTTATTTTTAAAACAAATGTAAATGTAAGAATTATTTTTCAATTTTTAACCCAAAAGATATATGAAATAGCTTCATAAACCAGACAGTATTTAAAACTAAGTTAGAACTAAATGCATTAACAATTTCTGTTTTTTCACATAGATCCGCAAATATACCATTATAACATTCCATGTATTAAATATACAAACTACAGTAATTCTTAGGAATTATAAAGTAAGAAAAAATATACAGTATGTTAACTCCCCTCAGGGGGCACACCTTCTTTAGGTGAGTACGGGTGTCACAATCCCGAGGTGCCCTAGTGATCTTTTCCCACGGGGTTTACTGTCTTTGGTAAACATGGGCTTCACGAACCCGGGTACCCTAGTGATCCTTCTCTATTTTCGACCCTCTTTCTTGTCATTCCATTCATTCTTTCTTTCTCTTCCCGTCTAGACCACAGATATTAAAACAAATGTTTGGCGCAGTATAGCCGAAATCGGCTCTTGCGCCAATAAACCCCAAAATCACTCACTCACAGTATGTTAACATCAAGAAGGAAGTATATTTATTAATATACACGAATACTTCTTTGGTTTTGTTTAAAATAAAACTCTGTATAACTACGATCAGACCTCTATTTAACGAAGTCATTAAATCCTGAAAATGAAGTTCGATATATGGAAAATTCGTTAAATAGAGATTCATCATTTAATGTACCTTAAAAACCACATAAAATAAATTTTGAATTCATAAGCACTATGTATTATTTAAGAAGTAATTATTCATACTTTTAAAAAAAATTATCTATCATTTTTTTTTATTTTACTCATCAAAAGAAATCTGCAAGGAAGACAAGAAAAAAAGGACGTTTTCCAGGAATACACTGTATTTTCAACTTTAAAAATGTATTATTTAAAGAAACTTTAAACTATGTATATTTAAAGAAGTAATTATTCATACTTTTTAAAAAATTATCTATTTTTTTTTTTTTTTACCGATCAAAAAGAAATCTGCAAGGAAGTCAAGAGAAAAAATGACGTTTCCAGGAATACACTGTATTTTCAACTTTAAAAATATGTATTATTTAAAGAAACTTTAGACTATGCATTACTTAAAGAAACTTTAAAATATGTATTATTTAGAGAAATAACTATTCATACTTTTTAAAAAAATATCTATTCATTTTTTTATTTTACTCATCAAAAAGAAATCTGCAAAGAATACAAGGGGAAAAAAGGACGTTTTCCAGGAATACATTGTATTTTCAACTTTAAAATATAATTTTATATTAAAGCTAATGAATTTTTAACAACATTTTCTAATCCTAAGCCTCCGAGTAATTCTAAACATACATTACATTTTATAACCAGTAAACCAGTAATTTTAACGTACACTACCAAATGCGTATTTAAATTTAATTACTGATACAATTTCTTTAGCTTCATTTGAGTTTTTATTTTAAAAATTATGGCCCTTCCAGTGCTTTAGGTGAGCTAAGTGAACAGGTAATACCTGTTCATTGTCATTGATAAACACAAAATGTTCTAAAAGAGAAAATGTTTTTGAAAAATGACTTGAAATATTTAAAAAATAGAGAGAAGAAATCGAACTACAAGAGAAAACGTTCGTTATATAAAAAATACACTTCTCAATTTGGAGGTTATATTACGAAGAAAATAGTAAAATGTTCTTTTTTCCAGAAAAAAGTTCCCAAAATAGAAAAATTCGTAAAATAGAGGTTTTTTATATTTACGATTGATTGTTTTTTCATTTATTTATAAATTGGTATGCTAAGTTATAACATAAGTATATACGATTACATTAAGGCTCGTTTTCAATTGACTTGAACTGTACTCTTCAAGTTGAGAAAAATTTTAATGTTTTTCAAAAATTGTATTGAATATTATAAGAACTAATGTAGTAATTAAATACAGAGTTAATCTAGAGTTAATCTTCAAAAAGTTGCATATAACCTAATTAGATAGTTTAATTTATACCAAATGGTTCTTGGGTCTTAGAAATTTTCATGCACATTTTTCGTTTTTATCATATTTCCAAAACATATATGCTTTCAAAAATTAATAAAAACGCAGACAAGTAAGATTATTTTTTTATAAAGATTTTACTTTTCTTAAAAAAAATAATTATTCCGCATAAAAGTATTATTTTCCTAGCATTACCATTCTTTTTATCATTTTATGTAAACAGAAATTCTAAGAATATCCCCATAGAATGTGTAGTAAAAATTGCATATTAAGTCATACTTGTATTTAATTAAATGATTCTGATTTTGTAAATAAATTATTAAATATCAATGTGAAATGAAAATAGTAAAGAAATTAGAGATTAACTATTTAAACTTTTCTAAAGTCCATTTCTCATTTTGAAATTTCTGGAGCGTCTAAATTTTAATCAAATTCAGGTTTGTACATAAGTATAAAACTAAAATATTTTTCAGTTTGCTTGAAATATTACGAATTTCTTCGCAACATCCATCCATCATTAATTACGCAAAACATTGAAACAATAAATTCCTCAGGAAATTTGATAAATTTTACTGGCAACTTTTATAGTGATATCATTTAAGAAATTTTTACATTATCATTATGGCATTTCTTCGTCTAACATTAAAATGTATGTTTGAAAAATTTATTTCAAAGTCAGTTTTCTTTAAACCAATATTAATTATTGCTAGACATTTAATTTTCTTTTGTACCTTAAGATATCAACATGAATTTGCATTAGTTTATTCATAAATATTATAAATTGGCTTAGTATATAATAAAAATACTTTCATATATATAGATATTGTAATTTATTTAAAGGGAAGTATGATTAAATCGTCTCAGATACATCTCTGTTTTCTTTTCGAAAGAATCGTCTGAATTTTTCAGTTAAATATATATTCGAAAAAGGAAAATATTCTTAGAAAACCAATTATATTTAGATTCATATCCTTTTAGAAGAAAAATAACTTTGACTTTAAATAAAGATAAATGATAAATTAAATAAAAACTATATCTCATTCGTAATATCAATATAATCAAGTACAGTTTGCGCTCAAAATTCATCGCCATCAAAATAATTCTCTACTCTATTATAGAATTATTTCCTTAAATCAACTACCAGGAAATGCAAATTCAATAAACATGACTCCCGCATAGTTTCCAAAAGTAAGAAAAAGAAGTATCAGATATTATATTTTGTTCCTAAAAGGCTTTTTATCAGAAATTTTCCAACGTTTTGAAGTCGGAAGAGTTCAGCTCATTCCGCTAAATCAATAAAATGTGTAGAGCTAGCATTTTTGCCCATGGCAAAGTTATCCACTACAGGAAGTAAGCTTTATTTCCGGGGAGACGTAAATAATGAAATATTTTGCTATTTTCCTGCCTCTGCTCTAAAGCACTTTGGGGATTTTCCCGGATAATGTGATGAAAAAGTTGAGTGCGTAACACGATTTGTTTTCGGAACTGTTTTCGGTGTGAGCAATAGGAAAGAAACGTATTTTGAGAAATATGTCAATATTATTTTAATTCATTGAAATATTTCAGTTTTTGAAAAATATACATAAATTACACCATGCTCAAATTCATTAACAGGATAAACAATACGCATTTATATATTAAAATACGTCAAATCTTAAGATTCTACAGAACAAATAACTAAGGTTTCTGATTTTCCGGTCTTTTGCAAGGGGTTTCTCACTTTGCGGAACATAAAAGTCATTCCCGGGAATACCATTCAAAATTCAAACAATTATTAATTTGTATCAATAACAGTTTTAAGATATAAGTATACACATACATTCCAAATCTTATACTCAACTGTATACTGAGATAAAAAATACACACAAACTAATTATGTTAATTATTCATTTTTAAAATAAGATTTAAGGTAACATAACCATTTTATGTCTTTATCAGTTGACCTATGTGATTGTTAATGGCATGGAAAATATTGTAATTAAAAGAGTTAGCGAATTAAAATCTCAAAAGATTTCACATTAAAAAATAACTACTAAAATTAATGTTCTTTGACTGACTAACATGCGTTACTAATTTCTCTAATCTTCATATAATAAGAAATAAATAAAAATAAACATCTGAAAATTTATTTGCTGCTGCAAATAAATTTTCAATCACGTACGTCAAAAGTACTAACTATTGTATTTGTGAAGAATATTTTTGTGTAACTTATTGTTTTGTTTATAGAACTCTACTGTATATTTTTGTTACATACATATAACTAAATATTAATGTAATAATCTCAGACAAAAGTTCATTCTCTTCTTCAAATTGCAGATTTAATTGAAAAGCTTATAATGAAGAAATTCATTAAATCAACAAATAAAATAAATAACTGTTTTAGGTATTAGGTACTTAGGTTATCTTAAGACAAATAAATCAAAATATCAGAATATGTCTGACTGAACGTGCTGATACACTATCAAATGACATTCCTTTAAAAACTGAATATTTTCTTTTTAAAGAGATGTTTAACAGACAGAGGGAACTGGTGAAGAAAAATTGTTCTATGCATTTTTTTTCTTCGGCAAACTGGAAAATTTCTCCCGAAGCCTACCAGGGTATTGCACTTTATCTTATTACACATTTACGCACTACTGGTGATTCCAAAGAATTCGGAGTCAATGGTTGCTACTTGCAACTGTGCGGACAGCTAAAATTTGTATTGGTGGTCAAAAATCACAGTCCAGTCAAAAATGGCTACTTCACTATTTATTTCACAGTGACGTGTCATTCCCAGGAATACAAGAAAAGTTGTTGTTGTTGCCGTGTATGACAAAGTGCAAAGGTATTGTATATAACAAAATAAAGATAAAGAAATGATCAAATATTGCCAAAGACAAGAATCATCGTCATGGCAACATCCATGGCACGATCCGAGTATAGGATGTCCACGCTGTAGTCATTGTCTATTTTAAAAAGGGCACCAACAATGGAAGAACAGTTAAAAAGATGTTTGGATCCAGTTGCTTGTCTGGGCAGTGCCTGTATTCTACATATGTTCTGGATCCATCTGGCAAAATCTTCATGCCCTTAAAATGTTTTGTCCTTAGTCTGGTTATTGTTGTTGTAATTTCTCGGCTATAATTTAATTTTGGCAGCGAGAATTTTTTTCATGGGTTTGAGCAGAGCTTTTGTTTTGCGACTGCGTTGGCATCAAAGACCGTAGTCGAAGAAGTTACACGTTCAAGGGTTCTGGCTTCACTGGCAAGGAAATCGGCCATCTCGTTCTCCTCGATGTGAACATGGGCCGGGATCCACTGGAGGGTGCATGATTTGCCCATTGCACCAATGGAAAGTAAAAGAGAGTTGATTTCTTGGGTGAGTCCCATTTTTCCTTTCATGATAGCCTCAAGAGCGGATCTACAGTCGGAGAGAACAATGATGCCGTCGGAATTAGCGATATCTGTCCATGTAAGCAAATATCTAGGGCTGTCCTAATTGCTATGAGCTCACACGTGAAGTTGGAAGCAATAATACAAGAAATATGAAAATTTTATGATTTTCCGGGTTCCCGAAAAGGAAACCCTTAAGTAACTTATTCCGTACTGTAATAACAAAATTACTCATTTGATAATTATTATAATATTCCTTTTTTATAATAAGGGAAGAACACATTTAAATCAAACTAACTATCGTGTATTTAACATTGTTTAAATGTTATGTTTTTCAAAATTTCATATATTTTATTTATTATAGAAAAGAAAGAATAACTCTTTTTTATGTTGTAATAAGAATATTATACCAGATATAAATCAGAAATCTTAATTTTCACAAGAAGGACTACTTGTCATATAATCCTCCAATTTTCAGTGAGCAGACGTTTAATATGTTTATACATTTTAATGGAGGGAGTTAGATATATCTAGCAAAAATGTTTAAATATGACTTTTTTTAAATCTAAATTTAGAGAAAAAAATTGGACATTTATAAAAAAAATCATAATTAAATTAATTTTCAATAAAAAGACAAAACCGTTCGTTAAAGTGTTATTAATATTATACATAACCTATGTTTAAATTTTATCCATGAGAAGTAAGTAGTTTCTGAGAAAAGGGTACATAAACTCTCCCAATTTAACATGAGCTCCTATGAACGTGCAAAACCCCCTTAAATCATTTACCCAAAGAATGAACTAAAATTGAAGCACTTTTCCTCATATTTATAAACACCCGAATAAATCAAATTTATGCTATTTTAATGTATATATGAAATTTTAAAGGAATTACAATACTTTTGATTTCAGTATACAGAATATAATGGCACCAGTTCAATACCTCCTTTAATCATACGTATTGATAATGCAAATTTCACTTATAATTTTACCATTTTTGAAGGTGATAAGGTTTTAAAATATTCTGATAATTTACTTCAGTACTAATTAAAATAATTTTATTTAGATCAATTTCCATTTATAATATTAGATAACATTGTTAAAGAATGGTTCATTACTTTTTTACAAAATATTCTGTAGTACATTCTAAAGAATGATATAATCAATTTACGATTCACAGAAGCGTAAACAGATTTTGATGATGTTTAAATTATAATTTTGATGATACCACCCACTGCATGAAGTAACCATTTGACGAGCTGTGTGTGTGTGGTGAGTCAGTTCATCATTGATAATCTTTTTCCAAAGTCTTAGTAGTGAAAGAAATACATCCTAACTTGTGCTTGCTACATATTGCACTTCATTGAAATGATGTCCAATGTCAGAAAAACAACACTGAAAGAATTTAAATTAAAAACAGTAAGGAGTTAAGAATGGTAGAAAACAAAAAGCAGGAAATCGTATTTACTTCTTTGCCAACCACATCAATGTATTGGAATATTTTTAAAAATTATTTTTGAAAAAAAGTGAGTAGACCTTACACTTGGTTTAAAGTTTCAGACTTTCAGCACAGAAGGATAATTTCGAACATGACAAATTCCAAACAACGTACAATATTTTTAAGATTATCTTTTAAAAGCGCTTATAGTAATCCATTTTAAAATTTTAAGCCGTACTAAAAGCTACAATGCCAACGTTCAAGATAAACTCGCCAAGTTGGCAACCCTGATTTCGTATGTCGTAACGCTGATTAGAAATCATGTGGCTTCGTTTCATATAATGTCGCCAAATACGGGTGCGATAAACGTAAGTAACCCATTTTGTGTATCAAAGGTAAGTTAAAGGTAAATTTCTAATGAAGTTCTTGAAATGACGAATGCAAATGTCCTTCTCACGAAAGAGTAAGCCCCCAGGACTTTGAAACTGTGCATTCGTAAAACAAATATTCATTTAAGAATACTTGACAACTTTTGGCTAACGAAAATATTTTCAATTTTTCTACGTGTTTGATCATTTACCAGGAGTTAACCTTGTTAATAAACAATTTTCTACTGAAAAGTTATATCTAAAGTTAGGGTGAAATACTAGCATAGCCTTTTAAATGTGTAATAGTTACAGAATAATGTTTTAGCTTAGGAATTAGTAATGCGCGTGAAATGGGAATATTGAAGAAAGGAGAACAGACATTTATTTCATTTTCGCTAATTAAACTATGAAGTATCCATTATTACAGATGCTTTGTTTTACACATATTTACTACGCCAAAATCTAAGTTATTATGTTAATATCAATTTAATTGAAAAAGCTTTTATTTATGTATGTTATTATTGTGTATGGAACGTTTGTGAAATTTAAAACCTCAAATAGCTTTAGAATTATTCGTTATCCAAGATAAATTTTCCAAGTACAGTGTTAAAGGTAATATAAATTATTTTTATAATAATCGTAGGTTTATAAAAATTGAGAAAATAAATTTTTCACGACAATATTTTTAATTTTGGGGTTATTATGTAGCTTATCTGTTCCGCATCCAATTAATAATATGTTTAATTGTCTACCAAACGATGCAAATACTTATAATTAAAGCTAATTAATAAGAGATTAACAAGTTAGTACAAAAAGTTTAAAGCTATTTTTGCAAATGTATTATTCAGCCTAATAATTACATATTCCTAACTACTATGACATATGTCTTAGTTTTGAGATCTGTAACACGCTATAGTAAAATAATTTCTAAGACCGTAATCAAACTCTACTTCAGTAACTGATTTTAATAAACTTCTTATAGAATGAAACAGAACGAAAATAAATTAAATTTTTATTGTACATAATTTACAATTGTAGCCACATTATTAATACACGTTTGTAATGTGACAGACACATGACACAACATTTAATTATAATGTGAGTATTCTTATGTTCCTATTAGTCCAAATACTAATCAAACTATTTAAGCGTCCGACAGCTTGTGGGCTTAGGAATAGCATACCAGCCTCGTTAGCCTAAGGTCGCGGGTTCAATCTTGGCTAAGTCGATAGATTTTCTGAATTCGAAAATAGTAAGCACGCATGTTATAATGATTATTCTCATGTGACTGGGTCTTGAGAATTAATTTGGTTCTGTAATCTTAGAAAACTAAAATCATGACAAATTTAGCATCCGACTTCAGCTTGAATTAAAAATTAATTAAGTGTTCATAACAAATTTCATAGCGAGAGCCGTCACTATGATGGTGCCACCACTAAAATGGCTATCACTCAATGTGCCCTGTCTGCAATGAGTTGGTGTCAAATTGCAGCCCATTTGAAAGATAAAACAAAGATTTAAGCTCCCCAATTATCTGGAATTCTGAATCAACACAATTACCTCTTTAGAGTAAAGACGTAAAATGTTTTCCTAAGTAAGAGAGAGGTTTTACATTCCAAATTAAAAAAATAAAATGAAAATGTTAGTATTCATCAAAATATTCCACACAATCCACTGGTAGTTTTGTGAGAATCCATCAAACGGCGTGTAAAATTTATCATCGGGTTTATTACTGATTACATCACACTAATATATCAACCAGATCAAAAGAGTCATTCTTTTCAATTATTTTCCTTGAAAAGATATTTTTCAAAAGCAAAGGACTCTCCCAGAGATTCTTTGCCATCGAAAAAACTGAGGAAGATATATTAGTGGGCTAGGCGTTTTAATGAGAAGATTTTGACACCCCTCTTGAGATTTTATGTCATTAATATTAGAGGAGAAAAACAATTTTAAAGTCACATTGCTTTGCAGCTCAATTCGCTGAAAGGTATATTTTTGTAATTTTATGCTTTACACTAATACTTTTTCATGATTTCATGAGAATAACGGAAAATGAATTTATTTTATAGGCAATTTTATTTCAAATGTTTTCAATTTTCGTGTGTGAATCATGTAAATTTCATTAAAGTTGAAATTAGTTTTTCATATGTTATACATATTTTTTCGAATTAAAATTTTAAATATATGGGTCCAAATCAGCGCAAGCTGAATGTTAAACAATAAATTCCCGGATTTATGAAGCGCGTATAATATGTGTTGTTTCAAGTAAGTTTTTAACATACGTAAGTCCTAAATTATTACTATTTAAAATAGTCCTTAAAATAATATATTTGACATACTTTAGAAAATTTAATTTAACAAAAAGTGCTAAGAATTTAACTAAAAAGTTTCAGTGTTATTATCCTTTTAATTAAAAGGCCACAAAAATTAATATTATTTTCCTATAATATCTTGTACATTATAATGTGATGATATTACAATGTGTGCTTAACAAGAAAATACAAATTCAAGAGAAAGCATAACAATGTCTAAAACTTTTTTCTAAAATCTAAACTTTAATTAATAACATGATTCTTTATATGAATTAAATTTCAATATTTATATGGCATGTAAATCTGTTGAAAATTTTGATATGCAAATATTTTTCTTTCAGAAAAATATTCCAGTTACTTGATTAAAAACCAGTGGTTCTTTTTATGACTTCTTGTGAAAATGGGAATTTCATTGTATTCATCTTGCAAATAATTTGTATTCTACATCAATGTTTCATAAACAGACATCCTCCAAACAATTTAGTAGAGAATAACGTTAAATAAATCAATTTTATTTTACATTCTACATTTACTTATTTTTTTCTGATTTTCTTACTATGTATATGTAATTTTAAATAAGCCGTCAATTTGCCAAAAATATGTGGAATTCCAATATGTTTATCATAAATATTGAACAATAGCAACAAAATTAACTATAGAGTATCTGATTAGGTTACAGTTATTACTTTCATTTTGAGGAGAGAAAATAAACAAAATGCAGTGCAAAATGTTCCTCTTGAGGAACAATTCAGCAAAAAAAAAAAACACTCATTTAATAAATAACTTGATGTAACAGCTAAAGCAGACTTCTTTT
>BMAO01004207.1:0-26258 GCA_019973975.1 Trichonephila clavata
TTTTTCATACATTGCTATGTTCTTTTGGCCAAAGCTAACCTTCTGTTAATATACTGAGCAAAACTAATCTGGAAATAATGAAATCTAAATCCATTATGAGAAAAGGTAACTTCATAATGAAAAATTCAAGGGGTTTGCAGAGTTCTGCAGAGTTCATGCCTAACAATCTTGAGTATAATAAATAACCATTTGACCAAGCACAGTTCTCAAAACAAACAATGGCTGAAAATACACTGTTAGAGCATGAAAAGAATAGAAATAAAATGAGAATTGTAAATTATTACCACTGGGCATCCGTAGAGGACTTAATGTTGATTGAAAATTATAATAAATTTAAATTCCTTAAAAAGTATATAATGTACAATGCAAGTAATATACATATAAATCGACAATGCATCTTGATTCATCTGTTCCAATAATATGAATCTTAGGTTCCTTTCCTATTAATTGCAAGTTATCCAGCATGTTCCATTTATCTGAATCCAGGTCACCATCTGTTCTATGCCGTAAGTACTAATGCCCAAGTTTCAGAAAATGAAAGCATATAAATGTTTTATCATAGTCCAATTTTATTAAATAAATTTAAATTGAGAAATAATCTGATATCTAGTTATTTACTAACAGTATAACTCTAAATCATACATGAACTTGTAATTGGTTTAATCTGTTCAAATCTAACGAACTTTTCATTGATTTTTCATCTCAAATAAAAGTAGACCAGGTAAAACCATTCTTTGATCAATTTATATCCATTAATAAACAAGAAGATAGTTACAAGAAAATCTACATGTTTTATTGAAGAAACTACGAATGAGTTTTTATCATATTTTATTTTTAAGTAACAGCGGCATTTGCATGTCTTATATAATAATTATATCAGTCTCTATAATTCAAAGAGTCTTTAAGAAGTTACATGTTTTATGCTTGTCATAAAGAAAATGAACTATTTTTGGCAATTAATTGTTCTAAATAACATGTATTTGTTCTTTTCTGTCTGTATGTATTGAGCATACCATATTTTACTCATTGATTTTAATCGTTAGGCATTTGACATGTGCGAAGTGAAGAAGTCGACTTTCAAAATTTCTGCTAGTGATTTATAATTTTATTTTCCATAAATACTGAATATTTCTACACCTTTATATAGAGAATCCATTGACCTGCAAACGCTGTTTGCCAGAGATAAATTTTCTTCAGAATGTTGGTATGTCAAATAAAATTAATCAATCACAGGCGGAGTGGGAATGTGGTGTTGTTAACTGGTGAGGAATGGAGCGCTGTGAACGATAGGTTCATAAAAGTAACAAAACACCAAAACATTCATTCTTGAATCTATTTATACTTATTATTTTAACTACACTAAAATTACATCTCATCAAATTAGTACACTAATGTTAACTTTGTCGGTCCTTGAAAAGGAGGCATGTATTTTATATCCATCTTTAGGCCACACAGCACAATGCTAGATATTTGAAGGCGAGCAGCATCATGGTATAATCTGTCCGTGGATAAAACTGGTGTGTCTCAAACGGCTCACAATAGGCTCATTCTAGGATTCTATTGTTGTAAATTGTGAATTGTTAATCTATCTGAACAAATTGAACTGTTTGAATTCAATTGGCACATCTGTGGAAACAGAGGTTAGGATTCCGTGTTAGTAATACATCTTCCTTGAACTTGCTATCCAAAAGGCCATCACAACAACGTTTTTATCACCTTTTAACAGACGACAGAGAGCTACTGCACTATGGGTGGTGGGTCTCCAAATTCACCATGAAGCAAATAACGAGATTCAACCTTCAGCTGCAAATGGTACAGGTATGCCTGGTAACTGAAATTTATTCTAAAACTCAGTTGTAATGGCAAATCCTTCAGTTGTACTGCAAACTGTATCAATAGATTAATGACACTCAAGTCCTCTGAATCATTGTATCTGAAATTAACGTTACCCATTTGATGCCAAAATTACTCTTCCTGTCAGCTACTCATGATTCATTTTATAGAGTTAATGATTGTGCAATCATTTATACACCCAGTGGCTTTCATGTACAGCCACTTTTCCATCTCCATGATGACTCCACAGTTGCTTGAAAATGTTTCAGCGGATGGATCTGTGCTACTTGAACTTACATTTACTACAGCTGTACTTTTTCAATATTATCTGCATTATGACATTTCCTAAGTGTTGATCTCATTAGCAACGTTGAACGTATTTCACCGACAGTCAGTTCAGTGTGTATAAGTTCTGTATCATACCTTCTTCTGATAAATGGTCAACCTGGTTTGATGAAATTCTGCACACAATGCGTGACACTCTTGTTCATAGTAATCTAATTTCATGGCCTGAATGAGCTGTACATTTAAGCATCGGCAACCAATGCTAGATTGACAATGAATCTGATGTAAAATGGTCGATGTATGTTGGCATTGTTGTCATTTTGTTTCCCATGTGTCAAATACGAATCGATACATGCTATCTTTGTCTTCAAATTGCCTTGTTGATTTTGTTCACCTGCCTTTGTGGACAGTGATTCACCTAAATGCGGCTGGTTCAAATACACACATCTCATTAGCCTGTTGGATTTGTTCGCCTGTTGTTCTTTGAGCTCTATTTCATATGGCTGTAGATTTAGTCGCTGATGGCCCAAATCTAGACTCCCGAAGCATTGGCTTTGTTTGTCACAAAACATGTACAAGAATTGAATGTACTGTTTCAGGAAATAATATACTGACATGATAAATGTGTACTGTTTTATTATTTCATCATACTTTCAAAATAAATTATAAAATACGTATATATTTATCTTAATTGAAAATGACTCCCCAAATTGTTTTACTGAGTATTACCATTTGTTAACTGTGTTTAATAATGTATACTTATAAATAAAACTCACAGGCATGTCTGAAAAGACCACTTGGGTCTGTATTCATACATGCAACACAATAGCTGTTGGTGGGAGCTCAAATGCCTTGGAAAAATCCATTGACTATATTGAGATCACTGGAATTATCTTGAACGAGAGCTGTGCTTGAGAAATGGCCATAACCATCTTTTGCTTTTTATCTAGAAATAATGATAACGAACCAAAAAGCGATTGTTTTCGTGCTGCAAATACTTGATATTTCTTTATCTTATAACGGTGCACATATGAACTTTAAATCTAAAGATATGTTAAAAATAAAATAAATAAATCCTTTCACTCACAACTCCATGATTCTTGACTATATACACCCTTCTACAGGACCCATGGGTGGGTGATTTGACGTGGTGAGAGCCAGCATCCTGTCATGAAATCGATTCTTCGATTTTCAAGCCAGGTTAAACAACACAGGCAAAAACAACTGAGTGTTTTAAGGTCTTTTTAATTACATCTTCTAAGTCCAATTTAAGACGTAATGAAAATTATCCCAGGACCCCATCTGCCAGACCACTGAATATACGCACAAATTCCATAGAACCTGGCTGTTTCTGCCTGGAGTGAGTCTGTTTGTCAGACAGAGAACTTTATATAATAGATAATATGAACCCCAAAGTTAGAGTAAAATGATAACTGGGGCTGGCTTATTTTAGACTATAATGGCATGGCCTGGGTGAAATCTCACCACCTGGATATCAACCAACTGTGGTAAATGCCCATGAATCTTATACATTTTATTCTTGACTTTCTCACTAAACTTTGAGAAAATCAACTGGAAAAATGCTGAAACTAGTTTGAATTTTAAAATTTAGTCCATGTGAGAAATGCATCTCACACACTGTCTCAGGTCGAATTGTATGAGGCAATGGTCAAATTTGTCTAGGAGATTGCTTTAGTGTACAAGCAGAGGAACTGAATAATATGGAACCTGTAAACATCGCTTGAAGAGACCTGCATGTCTTGTTTCACCTCCCACTCTCAAAGAAAGCTCTCCTCACTGTAAAATATGCAACATGGTTGTTTGAACTGATAGTACACCTCTTTGTGATATTTTCCATGCCTGCCCAGATGTCCCATGAATAAAATTTAGTGCCTCCTGTGGGAGTGACTTGATTGAGAGGTTGATTTCCTGGGGAAAATCTGTAATAATGAACCAGAATGCTGGTTGGCTAGTCTGTCATGGGTGGTGAGCAATATTTAGGCACCTGACTTGAATTGAAGCCATCTGGACTGGAATGACGAGATACTAAACCATCGATACTCCAAAACTAACGAGTTTTAGCCACATTGCGTTTCAGAATGGAGAATACAGGTAACTCTAAATTTGGTACAAACTTTATGTGATACAGAACAAAATAACCAGATTTATATTTGTTTAGGGATGTAAAGGTGCTGCTGAAGGAAAAAGTGCTCTGAAGAAAATAATGAATTGTTGGCTGGTTCTGCTGAGGTAGGGAGCAGCATATTCAGGCACCACTACAACATGATTTAACCTGGTGGGCGGGAAGTGCCATCTCCAAGGTCACCTGAACTTTGCGCTGATGGGAGACTACTTATGACGAAACCACAAGGCACAAGGCGTAATGGCAGATTAAGATACTGAACAAACACGGCTAACTCTCCTGATCTGCACAGTACCTAGTCTCTTTCAGATTACACCTGCCCACCTCAGTTTCATCCACTGAATCCAGCAAAATAGAATGTTCCTGCAAATGGAATTAGGGCATGAAGAGTTTGCATTGAATGGCAAACACTTGGCCATAAGCCCTAAAGAAAATTAACACGAATTTAATAACAATTACCTGGGAGACATAATATACCTTATTCATCCATCATCTGAATTGGGATCATGATAAAAGCAGCCATGCATGTCAGATCAGTAAATGGCTGTCGAGATTCTGAATTTTAGCTACTCTCAACTAGAAGAAAAGTTCAATGAAGAAAAGGCAACCAAGGGGCCTTAAGCCTGGAAAAATCAAACCAACGACTGACCCCTGAAAAATATGAAAAATAACATAGGAATTTGAGGGTTCCTATGCCTCCTTAGAACTGACTTTGCAGCACTGTTGAAACAGC
Organism: Trichonephila clavata; assembly: GCA_019973975.1. Taxonomy (NCBI): domain Eukaryota; kingdom Metazoa; phylum Arthropoda; class Arachnida; order Araneae; family Nephilidae; genus Trichonephila; species Trichonephila clavata. The sequence goes on from BMAO01004207.1 coordinate 4,995, forward strand.
CATTGAAAATCCAAAACACATTCCGAGGATCAGTGGCAAGCCTGCGCGGCACCTTCTTCAGAGGCGTGAACTGACCAAGGCCCATATGAGCCTGCAGAGATCCAGGCATAGTGCAAGCCTGGTCAACAGATGCATCCTGCAAAGTGACAGCCAGGAAGAAGCAGTGGGAATGTAAACTGAATAAAGCCAGAGTGCTGGTGGAGGCTGAAGAATCCAAAGGAGCAGCACGCCACTGGTAAGAAATAAAGGAGGTGTCGAGGAATGTGCCATGAGCCTGTTTGGGAATGCAGGTGGGGGCAGAGTTAGCCTCACAGCATGATGTAACCCAGAAGGAGGGCGGAATGCCCATTTATCTGCCCAAAGTAAATGAACTTATAGACATGTTGATCCAGGTGCCCAAACAGGGCGATGAACAGACAGACGATCATACCAAATGAAAAGAAAGATCGAGAAACGGTGCCACCATGTCTCACTGGTTTGGTGTGTAATGTGTTATTACTTTGGCACTGCAAAGCTTAGCATTGCCTCTGTATACCACACGTGAGAATTAATGCAGACAGATAGACAGGCTATCCTTACTGTTCACACATGGATAACACATCTCTTCCTCGTCCGTTCTTTCATATTCTCAACCACTGACATTTCAAGGAAGTGCCGCCAGGACCTCCAACTAGGCTCTAGTAACCCAAAGCCAGATTCTCTCACCAGTGACCTGAAGGTGAGATAAATGATTCATGCCTTGGATCCCACCTGAAGGATGGGGAAAGCTATAGGGGAAGAACAAGAGAAATATTACAAAATGCCCTGCTGGGAGCAATACACACGCCACAGAACATCAAGGTCCAACACGAAGGAAACTGGTTACTAATGCTGACATAGAAAACAGCAAGGAGTAATTAAACACACTCAGACGAAAAATCTAAAAATTCCACTTTAGAATCAGAGACCCAAACCTGAGCTCTATATTTTGGTCTTTGATCTTATTGTCTCCCAGAACTGCCTGACCAGTTTCAGAAATTTTTAAAACTGAGAAGACTTTAAATGACTGTCCGTATGGAATAGCAAACATCATGTCTTCTTGAGAATGTCATATGGAATCAGCATACAACGAAATCCCAGTTACTATATTCTACTTAGCTACAACCACCCATGAGATGTCATAATAACCCTAATGGGAATACACTAAAACCAAAACTCACCCTGATGACTTGAAAAATGATGGAACTATTCTTAGCTCATCACCACCAGCTCGAAGCAAGGCAGGAAGCCTAATTAAACAGAACAGCATGCGTAGGGCCACTGACTAGAATTTAAAACCGATTCAGCAGTTCATTCGATAACTGTCAAAACGAATTTAAGCGCTGATACAGGATTTCATTGTTCAAAAGTTTAATCTCCGTAAACAGTTGCATTACGAGATCAAAATATATCACATCATCTATCTTCCTGTTAATATTCGAATGATTCGAAGAATCATGTGGTCGCAGCCTAATGGGTCAAAGCAATGAGCAATCAGTACTTTCTGCAATTGAGTTTAATACCTCCTGATGACCGCCGTAGGAGATGACACTAAAAGTCCGTCGGAAGCTCAAACGTCTCCTTGAAGAGGTGGCTAGCTAGCTGGCCCTGCTTGCATCACTGTTCCATGAACAATAGTTCAACAGCCCATCGTCCACGCCCTTGGAATACCAGAATAAAAGACGGTAGGTATCTACCTGTCTACATAGTAACACACTACAACTTCATAGTTTAATAATCGAAACCACTTGGAAATTAGTGTTAGTAATTAGTCGTTAAGGTGACAGAACACTTGAACTTAAGGTCACATCTTTTCTTAAAGGTTTGACCGCTATTAAATCAATCTTTTATCTTCTAAACTGTAAAAGTTTGTTTCTATTTAATTATAGCCAAGTTATGGCTTTTACATACATTTGATCATGAATCTCTTAACTGGAAACAGTCTTCTGCTAACTGGAAGTGGCCTAACTTGGTCATTTATGTTTCTTCATGGTATATGATGAAATAGGAAAATTATTATACATTTTATTGAAATTAAAATAGAATATTTGAGATAAATATAATGTATTTAGAATATTTTCCTTTTGTATGAAATTGTAATCAACTTATGTTTAGGTGACTTGGTTTATATGTGTTTGATTTCACTGAAAGAATCATGGTGAGGAAAGTAAAAAGAATTTATCTTGTTTTATTTGTTTTGAAATGGTTAAAGCATTACAGGCGTAAGAGACAGAATTCTTTGGAAGAATACAAAATTTGAAAATACAGCAATTCAACACCTGTTCCTGTGAATGCTTTTGGTTCTTCAAAATTGGGAAACAGAAAGTATGTCAACTGCAGAAGAAATACCTGGTCCTCTGTTTGGTAACAGAATCATTGATCTGAGCTGGCTGTGATGTATTTTCAATTTTGTTGCCCAGTACCGTTTTCCTGAAAAGAGCTTTTGAGGATTCCATGGTTGATTTATACCATTTTTAAATTCACTAAATAAATGTTGTGACTTTTCTTGCATTTGTTTCATCAAAAAGGTTGTAAATGCAATTCAATAAATAATGGTACAGAGAGTATGTGAAAGGCAAGGGTTTTGAAAAGTCGAAATTATACTACCATTACCCTGGTCTGAATGATAAAACTGCTTTAAAATCAGGAAGCAAAGCTTCAAAAGTGGATCAGGGGCTTAATCTGAGGAACTACAAAAGCCGCTACTTGAAATTGCGGAGAAAACAAAATTTTCATCTGATTGTAAATGTGGCATCTGTGACAGCACACAGCATGCAGAGCTATAAATGTCCATGAATGGTCAGTTCCCAACACCAGCTGATACCTGGTACAGTACGAAGCATGTCAGTCCCACTGTCCTGAGCATGCAGAGACTCAGACTATGCCAAGAACTCCTGAATACAGGATGTCAAAGCCGACTACATGCCAGTGAACTCTGACGGGACCTCTGCCCAAAATGAAATCTGTGGGGCCTCAAGAATACTCTTCAAAGGTTCTGGAAAACCGACTTAACAGACGCAACATTATGGCGATGAGACTCAAAGCTGACACTTACAGAACAGAAATTATGCGAGATGTGCCTGATGGCACTGGCCATGCACAAAGAGAGGAGTGGCTCAAAGCCCAAGAAAGCCAAAACCAAAGGATCAGTCTGGTGGAAGGCAAATTGAATCTGATGGACTTGACGACTGACTCAAAATACTACGGAGACCAAGCTGTGTATTTGGTATGGTAACTTAAATGCCATGTATGTAGCCCACCCAAGGTACAGGCATCACTGCAATCAAGTAGCTAAGAACTGATGCATGGCCAAGGCACGAACAGAGAAAGACAGGCTGGTGTTATATTCATGGGGTGGCAATGAAACAATGTACCACAAAATACATTTATCAAATGATACTTAAAATAAAATCAAGAACCATATATTTAGAACTATTACAGATAAGCAAGGCTGAGCATGGACGCACGCAAGAAATGTAAACAGAGCACCTGAATGGCATGAATTGGCAAAGTTCCAGTGGCATTTGTTCTGCTCAAAACAAATAACTTAATGTCAGATGCTACACTCACTGAGGGATTAAATGGTACCAAGTTTTGGTCACAGATGAATGATTGAAAATCCTAAAGCACTTTACGGGGATATAAAAGAATAGACAAATGCAGAATCCAGAATCGATTTTACACAGACCTCAAAACAGTAAGAAATATAGGAAATTTTAAGAGCCCTTAAAAAGAAAAACATCAAAGCAAAGATGAGAGAATTATAACCAAGGCATCTAATAAGAAAAGTGTTTTCCAGAACTTAGATTTAGGTTTAATTATTTTGTCGTCTTCAAAGAGTTTTTATAGATTTTCTTACTGCAAAACACAATATCTCAAAAGTTATGCTGGAGGAAATAAAATTTATATAGTTTTTAAATACTAATAGGAATAGACCTCTCCTTAGATCATGCTGAGTAGATACTTTTATACAGCACAAAGGAAAATTACAATAGCTTTAAAGAAAATTCTAATGTTGCTTACCTTGAAACATACTAGCTTCATGTAATGGTTTATATTGGTCAAAATAAGGTTCCATTCCTAGATAAGGTTGTATGCTATATTATTCAAAATGTCACATTTATTTTACTGAAGACATATTTGCAAATGTATTTCTGCCATTTTTCATAAACACCCTTCTCACAGGAAAAACGTGCACTAATAAGACTTTGATTTTGGTGTTTTCTACCTAAAGACCATAAGGTCATAAAGCCGATCCAACCACAATATAAACCAGGCTAATCTAAAATTTTCTGAAGGTGTCTCAAATTAAGTACACTTTGGACAGAATAAATGTAATTTCATTTCTATTTTCATGAATGTAGAAGGATCATCTTATTTTAATCAATAAACTAGAACGAAAAATAGTATAATTTTCTATGTTGACTTTTCTTATATCACTGAACCTGAAAGGAAAATGTTATAATAAAATCCAAACTGTTTCTTCAAATACACCCATCATCAAAGATGAATAGTCCAGAATCACTTTAAGAGTAGTCTTCTAAAATAACGAAAATCAAGCAAAAATGACATTTTGTATAAACGGTTTAAGAATCTTAAATTTTTAGTCTTTGAAAAGACGTAAATCGAAAAGCTGACAGAAAGTAAATGAAGAATTGGCAAATAAAATAACTTACTCTGAAAATGAAAAACTTATACGTGCTGATTTACTTTATAACCAATGACGAATGAACTGGTCATATCTGAGATTGCTCATAATAATGCAATTATCTAAAAATTTAAAAATCCATAAAGTATAATTAATTTATAAAAATATTAAACATGTAGTTTCCAATTCTAAAGAAATGAAAATACTAGAAATAAAAATAGTTTAAACAGGGTCTGTGTTATTGTAGAAAAAGGTGTTCTAAGCTGCCTGATAACACCTTGTAATGGTTATTACTTTTCAAAAACATTTTCTTTTTAAATACATTGAAGTTCACTTGAAAGTCGGCTGTACAACTTTTTCTGTAGAAGTTCAAAATAAAAATCCAGGTTTGCATGGTAACTATATACAATAATTTAAAATATCTATTAGCACTATCTTATTTCAAGATAGCCTGCTAAATACGATAGATTGTCTCTTGACCTTAAATTAGAATAATTTATGATTATAGCATATTTTCTTATAAATCCTTTATCAATGAATAAGACGGCATATCAAAATGAAAATGTATCACTTCATTTTAACTTATTGAATCAAGTATTAAAAGGAAAATATCATATTTTAAGCGTTAGCATACATGAGCTCATAAAGAAAATAACGGATATACACTTATACATAAAAGAATGTACACAGTAAAGTGGTTCTGCTTGTCAGCTACGGTAGAAGCGTAATGTAGCACAATATGTAACGCAGTATAAAACTTAAATTAGAGGAGGCATAAGACAAAGAATTCCAGTCAATCTGCCCCAGTGTTTAAAACTTTTATCCTTGGTGTAGCCCAAAATGCTTATTTATAACTTAAGACCTAATCATCTTAAGGTTTCCAAATTTGAGGTCAAGTGTAAGTCAGAACACTAGAATATTAAGACACATCATCGAAAGAGCTCAAAACTTTAGAATTCATCCGGTACCACTCACAAAAGCCACCATCTTCAAACGATGATATCAGACGGTTCTTAATCCCACTGAATTCCAGAGGCGATTTTAAAGATCACTACTCAGTATTCTTACTAACATCGACACCACGACAATAGAGCAATCCAAAGAGTTAGAAAATATCCTTCAAAACTTCCTAAGCAATAGACCAGACATACACATCCTCAAATTAAAACTCATACTTCCAACTCATCCAGAAGCTCCTTCCACCTACAAGAGGCTGAACCCACTGGCTGGCAGCTGTTCTCCTGGAAGCACTCAAAACTCCTGCATTTTCAGGCAACTCTGCATTCGGTGCACCCTTCTCCGACTAGATCGGTCCTCCACAGCCGCCTCATTAAAATTGATAATTATAATGCAAGCGCACCTCCGATGCACACATGGTGGCAGAATAAACTAAAGGCCCAAAATGCTGAATTAAAATCTTTTCACTGATTTATTTCAACCAGTTATTATCGATTCAAATTAACTAATCAAAAGAAAACTCACGATATTATTCTGCATTGGCCAAGGTGGTAACTAAAGCTACACCTAATCTTCATGATAGGAGATGCTGCTATCCACAAGCAAAACATGCACTGGTTAACCACTCCCATGTTGCATATTGACCTGGTGACTTTGAATATTTTGCTTTTATTAATGCCATACTTTAAAACAGCGCTGAAGCTAATAGAAGTGCACAACCATCTGACATTCTGAATACCAATCAAGGGAAAATCAGGATGAGGATTTGGCCTTGCTAGAAGCTTCTCCTGTACTCTATGAGCACCAGTATGAGCATTTGACCCACAAAATATTAGCCTTGAATGTTTCGTCTCTTTATATTCTGTTCTTCATTATACTTTAAGACTGACATTCTTCCAGACAGAACTATAAATTACTATGTTATAGACGAATTTATATCAGTATTGAAGAATAGTTAATTAGGTTTGCTTTTATATTTTAGAACTGAGACGAAACAACACTCCTCATCCAAAATCAAGCCCACAAATATAAAACTTCAAAACCGATAAATATCACCATTCCAAGGAATTTTGGAGATATATATTAAAATGTCAGGATAATATAAAGGATACAATAAGGAAAATATCTAATCAGGATTAAGATACAAGCCACATAAAAAGTGCGAAGTCATGAATCAAAAGAAAGTACTTGACCTTATTCATTGAATTTGAATGTAGACCACTGTAAACTGCTATGACAAGTCTTGCAACGAAATGTCGTACTATTTCTGTGGAGGAGGCTAATAAGAGGCATTTGTAGCAACAAATACCACTTTAAAACAAACTATCAACTGGGTGAGGGGGAGCTGAATGAAGTGCCATTGAGAAATACTTATGATCGACTGAAACATAAGAAATAGAAATGAAATGGAGACCACGAGGTGTTCAATCTATACGACATCCACCTTTCACAGAAATTTATTTTACAAAGTGAGTTCCAGTGACTACCATCATCCATGTCAAAATGTAGTTCGGGCCCATAGCAACCAGAAAATCCTCACGTACAGGTTCTCATCCATATACCGCTATGAGTTGACAGTAACCGCATCAAAAGCGTACAGTGGTTATACGACTGCCCAACTTTATACCACCACACACAGAGATTTCTTTGCTATCAAATCTGTCGATTTTTGTTATATAGGAGCTAGGAAAGCGAGGTAAATTTTACCCCAAGTGAAGGCTTGACGAGAATCACTTTATCTGGAACACTTCGACTTATTACTAAAAAGAAAACGCCCCCATTTTTATGGTATCTGCAACTGATGTTTTCAACTCAACAGTAACCTGTCTTTCCCGTTGAGTGCGATAACTTAAATACAATCTGATTTCACTCGCGTGATTTTATTTCAATATTCAACCTTCCAATACATCATGCCGAGATGATTTCGTTTTAGTTTACCCATTTTACAGAAAATATTCTCTTAACCGCAACTTTAACTCTACAAAAAATTTCACACCGGAACATTTTCAAATAAGGTAACGCAGTCTTGTATCACCCTTTTATTTTGATCATTATTTACAGTATTTACGAACATAAATCATAATATTCTTAAAGCTTCGGATTAAAGAAGCTATACAAGCTGAGATGTTTTGATAAAAAAAATGGTTTTTGCTATTTATCAAAATTGCACATAAGTATGAGTGGTCGTCTTGTCTTTCGTTTCGTCACTTTACGTGTGTGTTTGACAATAAGGCATAAAAGTAAATTAAAATACTGAAATGTGTCCTCATTCTTTCAAAGATTGCAACAAGCGATCAAGATAATCCTAGTAAATTATTGTAAACTACAATGGAATGATTATATGCACTCACATGTCCATAAAATAAGGATAATGAAATTCAGGCAAAGAAAGAGACAGAAGCAAAACAAATTTGACTTATTTGTAAAGTCTATTTATTAAGACAAAAGGTAAAGAACAAAAAAGATGCTATATGTTTAACATAATTAATAAAAATTGCGATTTTTACTCCCTGGAGCAAATTTCAAAAAATAACCTATTTACAAAAAGCAGTATAACATGGTTAGTATGATGGTTAATACGGAGTATGTCTCCCGGACGATGCAATACAAGCCTTACAACGCCTACGCACGCAGAGTATCAAATTATGAATCTGATATTGGGGAATATTACACCAGTCATCAAGCAATTCCCCATGAAGTTCCGATAGACAGGTGGGAGGCGGTTGACGGGCTGCAATTCGTCGACCAAGCATATCCCTCACATTCTCAATTGGATTCAAGTTCGGAGAGTATGCTGGCCAATCCATACGGGTGATATCATCTGATTGAAGGTATGCGTCTGCAATGTTTGCACGGTGAGGACGGGCGTTGCCATCCATAGACAGAAATTCACCACCCATGGCACCCCGAAACAAACGTACATGTTGTTCCAGAATGGAACCAAGAATAATTCCTCCCCAAACGAGCCATCCTGCACCAACGTAACGGTGTCCTTTAATGGTGTTCTCTTGGTGGTAACGGTAACTGGCGCTCTCCATACGAAAGTCCGGCGAGAATGAGACTGCAAACTAAACTTGGACTCATCTGAAAACATGACACAAGACCACTGTTGCGGTGTCCACAATGCATGCTCTCTATTTCAGGTTAATCGCAAGGGACACTGAGTTGCGGTAAGGGGAACACATCTGACAGGCCTACGAGCATATCGACCAATGTGCCCTAAGCGTATGTATACAGTCTGCCTTGAAACTGTCGTACCGGTAGCTGAAGAGAGCCGACGAGATAGGTATGATGCTGTGCTCCGTCTGTTTCTTTTAACAGCAACTGACAATAACCGGTCCTCATTTGGCGTTGTAACTCGGGGGCGACCTGTGCTGTAACATCTACTCACATTACCATCATCTTGGAATCGTTGCCAAAGCCTGGAGAGGACACTCTGGATGATTCCAAGTTCCTCGGATACTTCTAGCTGAGTATGTCTACATTCCTGTCATCCTATCATTCTATTACGAAAAAATCATCCAAATGCTTCCTTTGTGCCATAATATGCGGTTATTGCACTGAAAGGCTTTTAAAGAGCTTGCGAACAATTTTACTTATCTGCCCCCATTCCGTACATACCCCTCTCTTATACTCTTGTCATTGTGACGTACTATCTGCGCCATTTGGTGGTTTCCTGTAATTTGCATATTCTTCTTCAAGATGTGTGTGATAATTCTATAGGTGAAATTTTTATTTTAGAGTTCAATTTCTGTGTGATTCTGAATTGCCCTTAATTTATGGACATGAGTGTACATAATTCATGTATGGATGTAAGTATGTGTATATAGGAGAAAAGCCTTTCACTCAGTCTTCTGTTGGCTCTTTTTCCTTTTGTTAAGTAGAGCTTTGCTATGAATAGTTTTTTGCTGAAATTGACTGCGTTGAAGTGGGATTAGTGATGTGTTGCTGATAATATTGTCCCATTTTAGAAATCAGAGTCTTCTTCCTTTTATAAATTATGAAGTAGAAGTTATATAAAACGTTTTTGAGTTCAATCGATAGCCTACCATATATATATCAATAATTATAAAAATTGTGCTCCAAGAAGTAAAGAAGGGAATGCTACGCAACTTGGCATGGAGGTACTCGTCAAGCAGATATGTAAATGAGAAAAAAATGCAGCATTAATGCGCATTGCTACTAGAAAGCGTAGAGCTTTGTTCTGTTTAGATTATAAAGCTGGTAGCTAGAATTTGTTTGTGTGTATTAAATCACTAGCAGAGGGTCATTTTTCAGCAAAAAGTGTCATAAAACATCCATCGAAAATGATATCAGCAGCTGTCAGAGTTCGTAAAGAAAATAATCCCAGAGATAGTGGAATTTGGGTGGTTAGCGCGGCGAGCAGTTCGCCACCTTATCCGTTCTGACTTTATTGTTCGGACTTTTTTTGTTGTGATCAGTGGACAAGAGAGAGGTCTGTTACAGGGTGTCAGGACACCCTCGACAGATCTATAGTCGAGAAGACCATCACAAGATAGGATATGTGCACATTGTACCATCTTCCAAACTGTTCGCTGTCCATACATAGGAATGTTCCCCTACGAGCCTTTGTGTTAGTCTGTTCCAACGCAAGGCACCTGGATGAAGAAGAACTGCTTTAAAACCTCCCATTATGTGTACTGCCATAGTCGCATCCGTTTGGAGTGCTGTTGAACTAAAAGAATCTGGACTGCAACTGAAAGGAATCATGTAATATTCAGCGACGAATCCCGATAATTTGAATTGTTAAGTCAATCGTGTAGGTGTGTGGAAAATTCGTGGTGAACATCTCAATCGTGCCTTCATCGTACAGTGGTACACCGCTCGCACAACTGATCTGATGAAATTTGTTGTCATTGTCTACGACATACGGTTAATCACAATATGGATCCACAGCATCATGACAGCCAAGAGATATGTTTGTGATTTGTACAGCTATATCTGTTGTCTCTCATGGCAGGTCTCCAAGGATCCACTTTTCAATAGTACAATATTCACCCACTCACAACAATGGTTTCACATAGTGCCTCTCCTACATTTCAACATGTTTCTTGACTGTTTGTTGCCCAGATTTGCCACCGATTGGCCACACCTGGGATCATTTTCAACGCAAGTTAGACATCCTTCAAGCCCAGTCGAATTAGAGGCGTGTTTACAGCAACTGTGAGACATAATGCCGTAATATATTATTCAATGCCTACCATATCGCATCATGCATTCATGCTAGGTAAGCGAAACAGGTTACTAAAACCTGCATTTATTTGTAATGTTTTTCAAAATAAATGATCAATTGGCTTCGATTTTGTCAAGGCTTTTATACATAACAGTTGCACGTACGTGTTTGAAACTTCGTTTTACTCTGACAGCTCTTTCTTGCTGCATAATTTTTACGGCAATGAGTGCATAATACCAGTGGTGTAACACAGAATTTTCGGATCCCCTGCAAACTCAGGTTTTCAACCCAAGTCTAGATACGTGCTTAGTGTCAGTCAAGCCTTGGACCCCTAGAGTCCCTGGTACCACCCGTAAAGCGGGGGTGTACATTACGACACTGCATAATACAACTTCAAGAAATTTCATTTAAGTGGGTGGGTAACGGCTAAACACACATATAAAAAATTACGTCCAAATTTAATTTACTTTATACTGTATTAGATATAAAAGACAGCATCCACATTTTATTGATCAAAACTTACACTTCAGCTTACAAATTCAAAATGGTAGTTTTACGGCGAAAATTCCATCTTTCGAAAACGTTAACTATTTATTTCTTACGTAAATCAAAAGTACAAGTATCAATCATACATAAAATAAAAAATGCCTACCATCTGGAATTACCTTTTCGTTTGTTAATCTATGTATGCCATGAACTACCTTTAATTACAAGTATAAAAAAGTTTCAATTGCTTACTGGAGTTTAAAACCACGCATTCAACCATTTCGACATTAATCAAATCCAAAATGCATTGGAAGCTTTCATCATCCATCACGAGTTGTAATTACGTCTTGTAATGGAATATCCTTTTAAGCAGGGGAATTAAACTTTGATCTCCAGGACTTGTTGATAAATGACTTCTTTTTTCAAGCGCATAGTTGTTTTATGAACTGGAGAATGATGAATTGGATGAAGAGAAAAGGAGCTTTATTTTTTTAGGAAAATGCATTTCGCTTATAACAATGAATTTAAAATATGAAGTATTCACAAATCAAGTTTGAAAATTGCAAATAGAGTAATTAAACTATGTAATAATTTTGAATATTTTAAGCTCAAACATCTTTAATGTTCCAATGTTTTGTACACTAAATATGTAAATCCAAGCTTCATGTTCTTATTTTTATATTCTTATTTGGATATTGTAATATTTACTTCTAATGTAGTATTATCTTTGCAATATGTAGCGCATTTGCATATTTGTTAATTAGATTATTTAAATTATTCTCGAGTTTTAAACGGATTATCATTGAAAACAGAAATGAATATCATGGAAAAAAATCGTTTTTTACTTTTTTTAGTTGGTACACTAGTTTGTGTGTTATTTTTTAAGTCATCCTACATGGATGAGATCCATTTTATATTGTTTTGAAATGAAAATTGTTCATTCCCTAACTAAAAAAAATAGTTGCTGTTTGCGTGTGTTTGTGATTATATGTGTGTATTTAAAACCTTATATCATTATAAGAGAAAGCAGAGTAAACAAAACTGACTTTAAAAGTAATTTTAGTATCATAAAACCACTGGTTCGTTCACTATAAATACGATTAAAAAAATGAGAGTGAGAAATCAGCAAATTCTCTCTCAGTTAGGGAATTACAATGTGTGGGATGCTATAATAACGAAAAAACGAAGGGGTACATTAATTAATTTCATAAATTCCATTGGTGGTTTTAGGGAAAACATTTTTCGAGGTGCTCTTTGAATACTTATTATACTATTATTATTTTAGGTATTGCAAACAAATCTGTCACGACACAGGGTTTAATCTTTTGACGTGGTAAAAATCAAAATATTTAAACAATTGATATTTGTTTTTAAAATGTGATGAAAAAATGCATTACAACGAAATTTAAATGAATATTAAGTGAGACTGCGCGTCCACATCAATATTCCTTCCAATTTATTTGCCAATATAATTAATCTAAATAAGTAATGAAAATAATCATTTACTTTGACCATTGGTACAATCAAAAATATCATATAAATTTCTTAGCGCCAGCGCCATTTTAGACGTTTGTTTAAATTGTAAAATAACTGTAAAATTCCGTCTTATTAAGCTATCCATAAAATGTGTATGTGTTCTGAAATTTGTATTATTCTTAATTAATCCTAATTTATAGAAATATTAACGAAATGATTTTCACGCAGTCACATGAAAAGATTTATAGTTAATAACCTAAGTTGGTACATTTAAATTCAAAATTAGGAAGAAAAAGCAACAGCGATATTTTATTCTTAATATAAGAAAATAATGGGCCATACTTTTGGTTCTGAGATTTTGATTTTTGTTTGAACAGAATACAAAATATATGCATCAGAGACTGAAAAAGGATTGGCTTTACTTTGAATACAATGACCGTACTTTATATAAAAGAATTATATCATTGAAATAATAAGTACATAAATGCTCTAAGAAAGAAACAATGCAATCTTTAAAAATCATTAAGCGTACTAAAATAATAATCATTCTTGTTCATGTGCAGCCATGAGCTAAATGATGTTTCAATATAATGCTGAAAATTGCAAATACTTGTTTTGGAATTGTTTATTGAAAATATTTCATCATAAAATTCGTTTTCAGTTCCACAATTTGTGATTGTAAGCAGATGCTACTTTTTTGGAATCATCGGTAGAATTATTTAAAGAGATAAGATATGAGTAAGCCTATTGCGTTTTTCTTTTTATTTATTAGTTCCCTCAAACGGAAAATTATTCAAGGTTATTGATAAATCTTTTATTCATAAAGGAAATAAATTTTTCTTGTTTCACACAAAATCAAGATACTGGTGAGTATAAATAGAAAGAAAAACATTCAGTTATCTTTCAACTAGAATTTTCCTTTTATCTTAAACTAGGTCACTGAGATTTACTGACAACTTCTTATGGTATGGTATATTAAAACGAAAAAAAATCGGAAATAAGGCTGATATACAAAATGTATCATTCATTTTTGGAGATATAAAGTTATTACATAAGGGATCAACTTTTTTGCGATTTTGTAATATATATGCCCTCTTTTCTCTTCAATTTGAGCTTGAGAAGATCTGAAGTGTGACTTAAATGGAACTTTAATTTGTTGTTATATTTGCCTAACGTTTTACCACTTTTGTTTTTATTTAAATTTTAATATGGACCTTTATGTTACAGCTTTGTTTTTTGGATTGGGCTATGTTTTTAAAGAAAAAATATATCATAAGGATTAATCATAGTAAATGAATGTAACATTTTACTTTGAATATTTTGTGAGAACTAAAGAAAATTATTTATAGATGCTTCTTATATTTATGTAATTACTCTTCGATTTAAAATGTTATCGACATATAATCAGCAATCTACCCTTCAAACATAAAATTATGGTAGTGATTTTTAAATGTAAATAATTTTAAATATATTGTATTATGTGTGATAGCTCTCAAATTTAAAAAAAAAAACTGAAAGTTTAAGCCTGATCGTTGTTTTTAATTTTTGTTCAAAAGGAAAATATGAATTTAAAATGCTATTGTACCAAAAAGAGCGTGTTTTTTTCCAGTTGGATATTTCTTTCCTAATGATGCACGCCTTATAGAGATTCTCAGTAATTTGCCTCCATTTCAGAACCTGCTGTTTTCCAACAAATACTTGGTTTGTTACTTTACTTTAAGCCTATAGCACAGATATGGTTTTTTTTTTCGAATTATTCTCTGATATCTGTGTGTAAAGTTTTCTATTACTGAGATTTTTTTTGAGAAAAAAAAATTGACAAACTTAAAATTGTCTCGTTTAGTATATATTGGATTACATTAATATTTTGGGGAAACTAACTTGTAATATTTTAATAGCATCCTCTATTCTGAATTTAAAATTAAAATTTATTTTCAAATTTAAACACGAATCTATAATTTTTCTACAATGTGAGCCTCCTATTAACATTAAATTGCCAACATTACTTAATGTTAATAAATGATTATATTTATTTATTTTTCATTCCTGTTAGATCATCTGCAGTTCGACTTTGTTAGCATAAAGTACATATTTAAACATAATTAAAAATTAATATGTATGTAAAGTGTAAATACACATTGCAGATTTTAAATGAATTTGTTTCACGCCTTTTTTCAACTATGAATTCATTTGAATAATAAAATTTTTCGCATTCTGCTAGTGAGTTTCTACAAAAATGTTGTAAGATACCAAAGAAATCCAAATATACCCTTATATTTTCTAAAATCGCTTAATATATTTCAACCTTCGATGTGTTGCGTCTGGGTAAAGTGCATTTAAGTCCTGATTCAGTTCAATTTTTAAGGTATTAGAAATGCGACTATTTAAAAATGGGAAAACACTTTTTGAGTATGAAATATTTGCCTATACTGTAGAACGTTGTTTATCCGAATCAACTGGGACCAGACACCGTTCGGATACGCGATTGTTTGGATAACCGAAAACTGAATGGTATCCATGCAATATATGATATTGGACACTATACAAATATTGAAAATCTTCTTCACATGCGGGAAACTTGCTTGAAGAAAAAGCCAAATAGGTGCAAAATGTCGCAATTTTACCATGATTGTGGAAAATAAACTTATTTTTCGCTGTACCATTGTACACCTTCCTTTTTATTACTGCAAGGTCTCTTAATCTCTTCAGCCGCAGTATTTGAATAGGACAGCACTCTGATTATTGTTCGTACCACACCATAGATGTCTCTAACGCAGAAATGCGTCAGAATTTGATGGACCCTTGCTACTTCCGTTGTTGTTGTCCTCGTCTTCATCAATTTTATCGTCGGCAGGGTCAGATTCTTCTTGCACGGAAGTCACAACCTCGTCATTATTTAGCATTTGAATTCCACAGTCTTCTGCGTCGCATACCATCCAGGTTTCTATATGAACATGATGCAAGAAAAAACACGTATTTACCCTCTCACTTGGAAACAAACTGACCTAATATTCCTCGGAGATGTTTACCAAATCACACAACTGAAACTCCTCAAATATCCCCTCACTTTTCGTTTTTCCAGTCACGTTTGATCTCACAGGAAACAAATGATGAGCATTGCACTGTTCGAAAATGTATCCGGACTTTTGTTCGGATATTTGACACTTCGGATAATAAATGTTCGGATAAAGGACATTCTACTGTATATTCACAATGCATTTTTGATACATGATTAGTAAAATATATCCTTTTTTCAAAGTATAAAAGTTTAATGTACTTTGAAATGTAGGGAACTTCTTTCTCTTTAACTTGCTTTATTTGCACGTTCCAAATTCTTTCACTACCTGTATATCATTTCATGCTTTAAACATTTTGAGATTTTATTCAAAGGAATTCTTTTGTATTAATAAACGCTTTCTACCTCACATATACAAACCACTTTTTTCAAATTTACAAATCAGGTATTCGTCTTATATCACACCTGAATATTCCAGTAGTTCCAAGTGGTCGTAGTAGCATAGTGGTAATGGTCACGAACTCGTATCCGAGGTTCGAGTCCTGGTGCTACAGAAGGAAGACCTACCGTGCAGAAAGGCCGATGCTCAACATTCTCACGTTGGTGTGGTAGTTACGAAAAAGGATGGTGCCAGCTCCTCACACACACGGGTGTGACTTCACTGAGAATCTAAATTACGAGGTCCTTCACCAATAGCACGCCGTTTGCTTAAAAGTGAGAAATTATTACACAACTTCCCAATTTTTCTGAAAACAATATAAAAATTACAAACTTCACTTTAATAATATAATTTCATTCATCTATATTTAAGATACGTTTTAAAGAAACACAAGGAATGAAAATTTTAATTCATTCAATGGTATAAGAGAAACAAATAGTTGACTACATTTTACCAATGGTTCTATTAATGTGTTCGTTTCCTTTCTTAGAATTTGAGTTTCATTCTTTAATTATAGTGAACATTCTCCCATAAATATTTTCGATTCCTTAGATTTCTATATTTTAAAATCCATCACAAAACATTCATAAAATATACGTATGTATTTCTCAAAGTATACATATTTTAATAACTTATATTTGCAATCCTAATCTCAATGTTTGCAAGTTCACTAACAATCCTTTAGATAATTAAAAATTTCCTTCATTTCATTTATCAAAGGTATGTTATCTTTAGAAAAGAAACAGATCTTGAGAGTGTCATTATTTGAGTTAGGATAATTTAAATGGGGTAATATCCTTTTAATGAAGAATATAAAGGTTTCAATTCACAAGTACGACACTTGTTTCAGAAACTTCAACATAAATCGGTCTTTGAAGAAATTTCTTCAACGTACACTCCCCGAAATAATTTCAAAGTTGAACAATTTTTTAAATCAAATCTCTAATTATCCGATAACTTTTTTTTATTTATGAGAAATTAAAAAATTATTTCAAACAAAATGCTGTTTGCACAATGCTTTAAATAAGATTTTTTTAAAATTTCGATTACAAATTGAGGCGATTGAGTTCTCTGTTTTGAAAATGCAATAAATCACTCTGCATGCTTCATTCGACTTCTTTGTTACTTTACGACAACAAAACAATATTTGAATTTTGAATTTACATAGTTTTATTGGGGAATAGTACCTTCGGCCCCTCTGAAAATCGCATTTTCCAACATATTTTAAGAAATTTATATAAATCGTTAAGCACGTTTTAAAACAAACCTTGTCACGAAATCTGACAATAATTATGATCTCAGCAATAAAAAACATAAACATCAAAAAATACTTGACACCTAGAAAAATGTGAGGAAACAGATATTTCGTTAGGTTCTGTTTATACTTTTCTGATTTGTCATTTGTTTAAACAGTATTTTGGACTTAGACACAACATGAGGTCTGCTGGTAACCCACCCGTACTTTTGAATACCGTTTAGGTTGACAATTCAATTTTACAGCTTAGCAATACTCACCAAAAATATCAACATCTTATAAAACAACATTTGATATCGGTATAAAATGAAACAACATTGATAATTGATGATGGACTAGCTAATCGCCTACATATTATGATAATTCCGGGTTTTAAAAGAAAATATTTTCTTGTTATTTCTGATTTTTAGGCAGGAATAACGGGAGTGGAAGTTACTTATATCTCTCCCAAAAAAGAATTCTAATATACTGCGAATAGGAAAGAAAATACACTCATGTCCATAAATTAAGGATAATGAAGTTTAGGCAAAGAAAGAGACAAAAGCAAAACAAATTTGACTTATTTGTAAAGTCTATTTATTAAACAAAGGTAAAGAGCAAAAAGGATGCTATATGTTTGACATAATTAATAAATTTCGATTTTACTCACTGGAGCAATTTCAAAAAAGAACCTATTTAAAAAAATTAGTATAACATGGTTAGTATGATGGTTAATACGGAGTATGTCTCCCGGACGATGCAATACAGGCCTTACAAGGCTTACGCATGCTGAGTATCAAATTATCAATCTGTTCTTGGGGAATATTACACCAGTCATCAAGCAATGCCCTCCGAAGTTCCGTAGACAGGTGGGAGGGGTTGAGGTCTGCAATTCGTAGGTCAAGCATATCCCACACATGCTCTATTGATTCAAGTCCGAGAGTATGCTGGCAATTCATACGGTGATATCCTCCGATTGAATTGCATTCGTCTAAATGTTTGCACGGTGAGGACGGGCATTGTCACTCCATAAACAGAAATTCATCACCCATGGCGCCACGAAACAAACATACATGTTGTTCCAGAATGACATCCGATAGATGTGGCCTGCATCGTTACACTCTGAAATGAGGTCAGTTCTGGAACCAAGAATATTTCTCCCAAACGAGCCATCCTGCAACACCGTAACGGTGTCATTTAATGAGTTTCTCTTGGTGGTAACGGTACCTGGCGCTCTCCATATAAAGTCGGCGAGAATCAGACTGCAAACTAAACCTGTATTCGTCTGGAAAACATCCCACAAGACCACTGTTGCGGTGTCACAATGCATGTCTCTACTCCAGGTTAATCGCAGGCGACAGTGAGTTGCGGTAAGGGGAACAATCTGACAGGCCTACGAGCATATAGACCAATGTGCCCTAAGGTCTGTACACGGTCTGCCTTGAAACTGTCGTACCGGTAGCTGAAGAGAGCTGACGAGATAGGTCTGATGCTGTGCTCGTCTGTTTCTTTTGGCAGTAACTGCCAAATACCGGTCTCATTCGCGTTCTAACTCGGGGCGACCTGTGCTGTAACATCTACTCACATTACCATCATCTTGGAATCGTTGCCAAAGCCTGGAGATGACACTATGGCGATTCCAAGCTCTTCGGTACTTCCAGTTGGGTACGTCCACATTCCAGTCGTTCCGATAATTCTACCACGTAAAAATCATCCAAATGCTTCCTTTGTGTCATAACTATGCGGTTATTGCACTGAAAGGCTTTTAAAGAGCTTGTGAACACTTTTACTTCTTGCCACCATTCCTTATATACTCCTCTCTTACACTCTCGTCATTGTGACGTACTATCCGCTCCATCTGGTGGTTTCCTGTAATGTGCATATTCTTCTTCAAGATGTGTGTGATAATTCTACAGGTGAAATTTTTATTTTAGAGTAAAAAAAATAAAATGATGTAATCCTGTAAAAAAAAACCAATATTTCGGTTATTTTCTCTAAAATTATCCACTTTTCTCACAAGATTTAAAAATATTATTGGTTGTAGGGATATATAATATATAATATATATATAGTATATATATAATATACTATACATATACATACACGATATTTTTATGTATATTTTACTTCTAGAACAAAATTCTGTATTCCTCAATTTTCGGGATGGAATTAGTAGAATTATTTCTGTAATGGGATAAATACTAAAAAAATAATGATTTGAAATTTTTTTAAATTTATTTATTTTAAAAACAGTGTTACAATATTATTTAAATTTAAAATTGGTGTTATACAGTATACAGACATTCTTAATGTTTAATTTTATTGAAAAATATAGGATCTTATTTTAGTCTTTTAAAAGTTATCTTGTGGGTAACAGTAATAAAGCTATTTAGTCTTTATTATTTTTGTCTATTTAAAAAAATACAATTGTTGTGTAGCAATTTTTTTTTACTTTAAACTTTGTAACTTAATGCACTAACAGTAAGAAACTCATATTAAACGGAGATGAATTTACTAGTTTATGAGGAATTGGAAAAAGTATGTCAAAATGTTCAATATCAAGACTCCGCAAAGTACTAATCCCCTTAAACATAATTTCCGCTAAATTCCGCCCTCCATTATCACTAAGTTGTTTTAGAACATTTCGAAACCTTTGGGACACCTATTCAAGCATATCGACTGGGGCATTTTCAACTTCGGCTTGGATGATGCTCTGTGGTTCTTCGAAGGTCTTGGAGTGATCTTTGTAAGCGAAAACTTGGGACGAGCCCACAGGAAGTAATCAAGAGGGCAGGTCAGTTAAGGCCCTAACTTTTTTCACAAATATGGAGATCTGTCATTGGGTAATACTGCTCTTAAAACACGCATAGAAACAGTGGAGATGTGGACTGTGACCTCATCTTGTAATCACAAATTATGAAGATCCCTTTCTTGGAGAGAAAGTAAGGATTGTTGGATCACAGTTACCTACCGATCTGACTTGACACACAATCTCGTTCCACGATCTTCGGAGGTTCTTTTCATTATTTGGAGGCATTCATCGTTTCTCAGAAGATTTCCATCAACATTAAAACACATTTCCGATCAGGAACACGACGTCGTTGAGGTATATTGAAGTGCACATTGTACTGCAATCACCCCAACCGACTGTTAGAAAAATAGGCATCCACGGCAGAATTAGGCTGCTGCATCGAATATAGCATGTATGTGACTGAGAAGGGTAGGAACACAAATATCTCTCTCCACCCCATTCCACCTGATCCTACCCCAAACCCCGCCTCTCTCTACGAACATCACTGCAACATGTTTAAAACAGGAAGTTCCCGCATCCAACACTGCATTGAGTTTTCACAAAAGAGAATACGCCTTTTCAGTCATAAACTATTAAGACTGTTAATATTATATTAATTTATGATACGAGCTTCCACATCTAAGTTAGAATCCAAAAGGAAAACTAAAGTTAACACTTTTCTCTTTGAAAAATCCATCATTGCAATTATTTGAAATTGTCGTTTCCCCTCAAAATTTTTATCTTATTTATATATTCAACGTTATTTTAAGTGAACCCACTATGTTTTAAAAAAAATAGAATTGTTACTTATTTTCATCATGGAACTGAAACTTTCTACAATTTCCATTTTATTTTCCACATTATTTCGAAGTATGTTTTAAAAACCCACCATGTTGCGAGATTGTTGCAAGTTAAATTTATCGAGCTCCAAGTGGGTGTGGAGTGAATGTTTCATGAGCGATGTGTCAGCTCAAATGTAGTCCTCTCCACTGGATCGAAGCTCAA
>BMAO01004208.1:0-25266 GCA_019973975.1 Trichonephila clavata
CCGTTTTTTAAAATTAATTTTTCAAATTAAAATCGAACTTTGTTTTATTTACAACAAAAGGCGAAAAATATTTCTAGCTACATTTAAAGAGTCACATAGTTTTACGATGACTTATTAATAAATTTTAAATTGCATATTATTTTATAAAAATTATAACTATCATGAATGAATCCAAAAAAGAAGAGAAAGATTTCTTCTTTTCCTCCTTGGTACAGTATAGCTTGAGGAGAAAATAGGTTGAACGGCCGAGTTCTTTTTTATTCTCAACACAGAATTGAATTATACAGCAAATGAATGATACACTGATTTCAATATTTTTTTCACAGTACTTTTAAAATGTTTTTAAAGATTAGAATCCTTTTCATCTACAACAAAGATTTCTAAAAGTATTCTCTCTCTCTCTCGTATATATATATATTTACAACATTAGTAAATTTTATGCAGTTTAGTTTAACCATCTTATAATTTACGATTATAAAAATACTCTGTAGGACACTTCTGACGATCCAGCTAATTTAAAAAAGTAACAGAAATATGGATATCAATTTCACTGATATCTTTCTGAATTTTTACAATATTCAAACTGGATTATTTTAATATAAATTCCGTTATGCTTTTAGTCCCAAAATTATGGAAAGATAAACAAACAAACACATCTCTCCATTTGAGATTAAAATTATTCATATCTCATCGAAAATTCAATGTTTTCATTTTAAATTTCAGTATAATGTTTCTGTGTTTTATGTTGCCAATAATTTTTTTCTAATGGGGCTGCGCATTGTATTTTAACCTTTTCAGACCTAGTACATTCCCCAGGAGCTGGTATCACTTTTTTCGTGCGGCACCGTATAGGATACCAATTACCGCAAGTAATTTTGATGCCCAATTTGCTCCCAGAGGGAGGCACCTGAGCTCTTTACGATGCGAACTTGTACTGGGATTTAATTTTGCCAAGAGCACCCAAGCCAAACAGACACTCTAGGGATCTTTTGCATGCCATATAATCATACGACATGGCCACTGTAGATTTTCTGCATTATGAAAATCCCGATTTGGGTCGGGGTCGAACCCGCAACCTTGAGTGCAAAAGGTCAGCAACAAACCAATCACGCTACTCATATGTTGCCAATATTAATGAGGTTTTCCATTCTTAAAAATATTTAAAATTTGTAGTTCCAAACTTCACACTTAACTTAATGAATTATTGGCACATATTAAATGTTAAGTGTGAAGTTTGGAACTACAAATTTAAATATTTTAAAGAATGGAAAATCTCATTTCCATTTTTTTTTTATATATATTTTATAAAATAAGGTGTCAAAATATATTTTTTTTCGCACTTCAAATTTGTTGGTGGTCCCTAAATGCGCTAAGCACTGAAGCTTTACTGGAAGATATGTGTACTTTATAGCTTCAAGATTTATAAAAAAATTATAGAGTATATCTTTTATAATTCAAAGAAATACCTAAGATTCAAAATGCGCCATATCTTTCGACTATCCAGTGTTATTTAATAAAGATTGAGTGAGTAGCAATGAGTTTATTTATTGATAAGAGATTTTTGAATTAAATTTGAAGACAAACAAAAGATGAACTAATACCAATATAGGAAGAAGGTAAAAAGCATAAAAAAGGTTATGACCTAAACTAGTGTGCAAAATTCAAGCAATTTTTCAGATAGAGTCGTAATAAAAAAAGATCTTCTAGATGATATGAAATTCTCACAACAGATACAATGTAGCCTTAAAAGTTGACGGAAGCATAAAGTCCTCTCCCCAAAGCAGAAAAAAGCTTCATTGAAAGAATGGAGTAAAAAAAACATTGTCCGGCCATGAGGAAGAACTACAAGCCAACTATGACTTCCCTATTTGCAATGGTTGCGTGACACCGTCTGTTCATATTCAGTATCAAATTATCCGGCAGTTTCTTGAGTTAAAAATTGCCACCCTTCAAGGAACATTTTCGGCTGGCTGTGATCACCGGATACAATTTTTCAGCCAGGCGTCCCCCCAAAGCATCTCACACATGTTCGAGAGCCCGCTGGCCAATATATATTGAAGATATTCTCACTCCTCAAATGTAGAAGTCCTGTGTAGACGTGCAGTGTCATCTATGAAATAAAGTCTGGATCAAGGGTACCTTGGAACAAATGCATGTTTGGGAGGATAATTTCATGGTGGCAACGATATCCTGTTTGTAGGCCTTGTCGAAATCACAGAGCTCGTTTATTCATCAACAAATGCCCCCACAACAGCATTCCAGGACCACCTCAACGGTATCTTTTCCTGGTGTTCGTGGATGTAACCGTCCCTACCTCATTCATATAAATTAACTCTGAGAATCATGGCTCACACTAAAAGACTCTCATCAGTAAACAGAATGCGACTCCATTGATAAGATGTCCTGTCTTTGTGTTCTTGATACCACTGTAAAGTGCGCTGATGGGCTCCTGTCACTGGTATGCAGTGTTCAGGAGGTCGGGTGAATATACTACTTTATGCAGACGTCTGGTTGATGTCTGGTTCCGGTGTGTTTTGTCTGCAGAACGATATACCGGTCATCACTTGCCTTTGTTTTTTCCGCTGACCTTCGCCAAACTTTGCAAAGCTTGTAAAAGAAGCTCTTGTAAAAATAATATCTTGTAATGGTGTAATTCACAAAGCACTGTACATATCCTATCAATTTTGTCATATATATCTAAAATTTGAAAGTTGAATTTCATTTTTTTGTTCAATTTTTTAAAAGTAAAGTTGCCAAAGCATTACATTGATCAAATCATTCGTAAAAATAGTCAAAGGAATGTATATAATAAGAAAGCAAGCCTAAAATTGATCCTTTTATGTTTTATTTATTTTTTATTAAAGGTGGAGTTGAGAAATTATTAATAATAATACGAGCTGACTAATCGTTTTCAGCTATGCTCCTTAAACTCGAAACTATAAAAGCCATTTTTCAGTCATGTCTCTTTAGGATGTCAGTTACAAATAATTAAACTTCCATTATATGTAATTAAACTATGTGTTAACAGCGATTTACCTGCTTCAAGGAATTCATATAAAAATATTTTACCGCCTCTAAAAACAAAATGGAATATTATTTTTCAAAATAACCCTAAATTCTCAATTAAATTTGAATTTATATATACTTTTATAATACTTCACGGATAACTTATTAAATAATTTTATCACGTTAGCTATTAAGATCATAATTTTCATCGCTTTAGAATATCATCAGAAATTATAAATAATATTCGGGTTCCCTTTCATAAATACTGAATAATGTGACTATGATACAGTTTATTTGAAAACAGAAATGCAGGGTAGGAAAGTGCAATAGAGTATGATCATTCTTTTTTTATTCGGCATTTAGAGTTACTAAACTAATAATATAACGCTAGAATATGAAAAAAAGGAAACTTTTATTCCAGATTTTTCTCTAGTCATTCTCCTAGTGTTGCTCTCCACGTATTTTACATTTTGTTTCTGTATTAAAACGCAGGTGTATGAAATTTTTTTAAAAAATCTATCAATATGCCTACTGATTTGGAATTTTTTTCTATTCAAAGACTAGCATAACAATAAACATAATAAAATTATAAAATGTTAACTTAAGTTTTTCAATAAAAAATTAAATATTTTCCTTCATTATAGTAGATAAAAATATTTTAATACGAATCCTGTCCCCTGACAAAAGCTTAATGTATTATGGCAATATCAGGGATATAAGTTATGATTCAATTTCGAACGATTTTTGAGCTATAGTTGTTAAGCGATTTCCTCACGAACTCAAAATACTTTTTCGCATGTCAAAAGATTTGTTCACATAGATATGTAGTAACAAAAGCGAAAGCAAAGTACATACTTTTTTCTTCAAGCAATTAGATCTCTCTGAAAACGTTAGTTAATAATTAAAATAGCTAAAAAAATTTCTGTAGTGTTATTTTGTGATTATTTTCGTAATTTCATTTCGTAATTCAGAAGCACATATTGCGTCTCAAACTTGCAATATTTGCGACCCAATTTTCATACTAATTCATGCCCCTTCTATACAGTAACAGAGTTTTGAATTCCATAATATAATTTGACGCTAAGGCTATAATGCGACTTTAATTATAAATCGTACAAATTATCAAGATAAGTATTAGATTTTTGCGTATAATTCGATATATGATAAGCCATGAGTTCACTAATAATTATTAAACTTATCTTAGCTTTATATGTTAAATAGTTATCAAACACATGTGCTAGTATTAACACATTTATCAGTGTAAATAGGTATTTTATTTTTAATTGTGTCAGAATGTATTTTGATTTGCTTTCTTTCAGTAAATTAATAATTTTTTTAAAATATCCTTTTGTTTTCGATTTTACGATATGCTAGCGCCCACCTAGGGAGTGGCGCCCACAACTCTGCCTATAGGTGTTGCTTTCCATATTTCTGAAGATGTTAGTCCAATGAACTGTATTTCAAAATAATCAGTTTCTATCCACTCAAGAATAGATAAGTTTTGAGATTAGGCAGAGTGCCATTGAGAATTGTACCGTGTGCCAAATGTGGCATGCATGCTTTAGTTTGTCGACCCCTACTTTAGACCTAAATCATTGGTGCCATTGTGGTCTTCTAAAAGTACGTCAGATCTTTAAGTAGAAATAAATAATAAACATCATAAACCCTTTCTAGATAACATGGCCGCTGTACCAGGGAAAAGGATCATGGTCAAGAGCTGATAACCAGCGATATTTCAATCAAGTCACGACTTCTATTCCTCATTCTACTAGAAACACATCGAGTACAAGGGCCAGTGGCGTAACGTAAACCCTTGCACAGTGATGACCTGCATCATGGGCCCATATTCTTAGGGGGCCCAAAGTCTGACTTACCTAAAGCACGTACCCTTTGTAAGATCCAACTTGGGATTCAAAACCTGACTCAGAAGGGGGAGGGGCCCTAATATTATCCATTACGCCAATGATAAGAGCTGATATATATATATATGGAATCTATACAGATTCAAATCCTTCACGTTGACCTGGTTGTGGAGAGAGAGAGAGAGAAAGAGTGTAGGGACCATCTTTTAGAATAATCCAGATTTTAACCACCTGGTAAACGTTCAATAAGCAAACATAAAGTAATAAATAAGTCTGATTTAAAGTCTTGCTAAGCATCAATAGCTTAATGTTTTTAAGAACTTATTTTCGCTTTTATATAGAAATCAAAGAATATCCCTGCATACAAACGCATCTGAAAAAATTCTGTAAACTTAGATCAACTTCTAATTAACATGTGTTATTATTATGTGTGTGACTACATTACATTAAAATAATTAAATCTTAAAACTTGCTTTTTTTATCTTCCTATAAAGGAGGAGGGAACATTTCATTAAGCACTTCTCCCAGGATTACAAATTACTCTCCACTTTTTAATCCACTTATCTAGAGAAAAGCTCTTCTTTCCGATCCGTTCGTTCGGTTAAAATCGCATCCTTAATTTACCCTCACGAATGATGCCGAAGCATTCCGATTATGAATGCATGCAGATTAGGATAGAGAGAGTGAGGAGGAGGAGAGAGAAGAGGAGACTGTTTAATAAACTCCATAAATTATTCAAATCTCAGTCTTGGAGTCTGCTACAACTTGATTAACCTTTCACCATTGGCGTTCGAGAGGAGAGAAACAAAAATGTGTGTAATCGAAAGAAGAAACTGTGCGAGAACTTCCTAGTAAAAGGAATCTTGACGAATGGTCTTTGAAATGCCTTTAATGAGGTCGTTTAGGGATTGTGGGAGGCTGGCGGAAGAGCAAAAATTATTTTTTGGCGTAATAAGTTGGTTCTTCTAAGTGAATTTCCTTAAAACATTAAAAGACATGGAGGATTTGGGAGTTCAGAAGAAAGAACAATAAATTGACAGTTAAATTTTTTTTTAATGTGAGATGTACTTTGTTCCGTTTGAGTACTTCGTAAATTGGCGATGGGATTTTTAAGAATTTTTAGTTTTTTTCTTTTATGTGTTATTTAATGAATATATAACTAAAGGGGAGTAAAAAGATAACAAGGTGTAAAAAGTTTTTTAATATTCAACTTTCTTCCTTTTCAATTTGGCATTAAAATATCTTCGGTCACCCATCCGGTATAGTCATTAGTGACGCTGAGCCGTTGGGCCTAAGTTCGAATCTCGAAAACATGGATGTTTGTAAATGTATAGTTGCTTCGTGGCATGGCAGTACTCTAAACAGCCGTCGAGCCTCAAGGTTGGGGAGAGGGGAAGAGACCTGACGACCTCCAGGGTGTTTTCCCTCAAAAATAGGATGGAACCGAGCTAAAACAAGCTGTCACCTGAATGATATTAAAAGCTAGGGATAACGATAGGCGTACATCTATAGTCCTTAGCCAAGCTCGATCTGACACCGTTAGACAAATGGCACAAGAAACAACACCCTCTTATAAAGCAGTGGTACTTAAACTGTGGTTCGTGGACCCCCCCAGGGGCCGTTTGGGCACACAGAAATTTTTCAAAGGGGGTCAATTTTTTAATTTTTCCATGGTCGAATGTCCCCCAACTCGTATCATACCTCAAGACAACACCAATTGATTCTTCTGATTTTGTCGATTTTGTTAACAAAAAACAGTAAGATATAAGTTATTAATAATTAGCATTAATTAATAAAAACAAATTGTTAGTTACAAGTACTTCATAAAATTTTACGGTATATATTTATATAGATATAACGTAATATTTTATATATAAGCTGTCCTAAGTCAGCAATGTTTATAATACTGTATAGCATCCATACTTTTATATTTTTTTTATATTTAACTATTATTTTAATTTTTCATATATCCCTTTAAAATCAATTGTCTGGTTATCTTGCAATTTCAATTCTTTTAATTTTTTATAATATTTATTCATCTCTGTGTCCTGTAGAGAAATTTTGATTATATATATATATAGGATTATCATCAATCGAAAAAAACTCAAGGGCTTGGGGGAATGGGGGTCCGGACCCCAAGGACGCCCCTTGTGTGCACCATTGCCTAGGGGTCTTCAGCACCTTTCTAGGGATCCGCTAAGGTTCCCCTAGAAATTATTTACTATTAAGATTAGCCTTTTTTACAGATTCTGAAAGGAATCGTGTGAAAAATTGTAAGATGTGCCATCCTAACTAGATCACTAAATCGCTCCCAATGAAAAAACTTCTCCTAGAACATGCATTTCAATCAAGAATATTGATTCTGTTTTTCTATTTTTTGCAACTACGCAGCCATTTCTACATCGTAATATTTTCAAAAAAAAGAAAAAACCGTTTGGAAAGCGTAGAACTAGAATTGAGACTTCAGATTTCAAATATTACACCTGATATAACAGCACTTGTAAAAGAAATGCAGCACATTCAGTCTCATTAAAATTTTTTAATTAATATAGTTAAGTACTTTATCTGAATTTACACAAACCTGTCCACATTCAGAAAAATTCGGTACAGTTATTGAAGATGATGATGACACTAATGTCGATAATGAAAAAGAATGGTCTCGTGAACGAAAATTAGAATTAGCGATGACCAAAATTTTCACCAAACTGTTTATTTATCCAACGCCCATGCTTGGCTTCTTGGTCATTTGACGCCGAGCCTCCCAGTATAGACTGACGATGTCAGTCGGGTATTCATTGAGTCTAGTGTATCGGAGCAGGTGGTCGCCATCCATTCTGGCATGGCCGCAGAGTGGGCAGGCCTCGTCAGCTGCCAGGCCAAGCTAGTGGAGGTATACTCCCAAAAAGTCATGTGCGGTGGTTAAGCGAAAGCGGGCAACAGCCTCGGCTCTCTCCATGTGCCTCGAGATTAGACCCACAATGACCAGAGTTTCCCAAGGCTTTCCAAGGTTCTTTATTTTTTTTGGGGTCGCAGTTGTATATTTGTCGATAAATGTACACTCATGTCCATAAATTAAGGATAATTCAGAATCACACACATAAATTGAACTCTAAAATAAAAATTTCACCTGTAGAATTATCACACATCTTGAAGAAGAATATGCAAATTACAGGAAACCACCAGATGGAGCGGATAGTACGTCACAATGACGAGAGTGTAAGAGAGGGGTATATAAGGAATGGTGGCAAAGAAGTAAAACTGTTCACAAGCGCTTTCAAAGCCTTTCAGTGCAATAACCGCATAGTTATGGCACAAAGGAAGCATTTGAATGATTTTTTACGTGGTAGAATTATCGGATGACTGGAATATGGACGTACACAGCTGGAAGTATCCGAGGAACTTGGAATCACCCAGAGTGTCATCTCCAGGCTTTGGCAACGATTCTAAGATGATGGTAATGTGAGTAGATGTTACAGCACAGGTCGCCCCCGAGTTACAACGCCGAATGAGGACCGTATTTTGCAGTTACTGCCAAAAGAAACAGACGAAGCACAGCATCAGACCTATCTCGTCATCTCTCTTCAGCTACCGGTACGACAGTTTCAAGGCAGACCGTGTACAGACGCTTAAGGCACATTGGTCTATATTCTCGTAGGCCTGTCAGATGTGTTCCCCTTACCGTAACTCACTGTCGCCTGCGATTAACCTGGAGTAGAGAGCATGCATTGTGGACACCGCAATAGTGGTCTTGTGTGATGTTTTCCGACGAGTCCAGGTTAGTTGCAGTCTGATTCTCGCCGGACTTTCATATGGAGAGCGCCAGGTACTCGTTACCACCAAGAGAATACCATTGAACGATACCGTTACGGTGGTGCAGGATGGCTCGTTTGGGGAGGAATTATTCTTGGTTCCAGAACTGACCTGCATGCTCAGAGTGTAACGAGGACAGACCACATCTATCGGATGTCATTCTGGAACAACATGTACGTTTGTTTCGGGCTCCATGGGTGCTGAATTTCTGTTTATGGATGACAACGCCCGTCCTCACCGTGCAAACATTGTAGACAATGCCTTCAATCGGAGGACATCACCCGTATGGATTGGCCAGCATACTCACCGGACTTGAATCCAATAGAGCATGTGTGGGATATGCTTGGCCGACGAATTGCAGCCCGTCAACCCCTCCCACCCTGTCTACCGGAACTTCGGAGGGCATTGCTTGATGAGTGGTGATATATTCTCCAAGATCAGATTGATAATTTGATACTCAGCATGCGTAGGCGTTGTAAGGCATGTATTGCATCGTCCGGAAGACATACTCCGTATTAACCATCATACTAACCATGTTATACTGTTTTTTGTAAATAGGTTCTTTTTTGAAATTTGCTCCAGGGAGTCAAAAACTATGTCAAACATATAGCATCTTTTCTGCTCTTTACCTTTTTTTTAATAAATAGACTTTACAGATACGTCAAATCTGTTTGGCTTCTGTCTCTTTCTTTGCCTGAAATTCATGATCCTTAATTTATGGACATTGAGTGTAGAAATGATGCTCTTTGCTCTTCTGAGAGTCAATGAAACTTCCGGTTGAGACGACTCTGCTCCTTGCTTGGCTTTTTGGTCGGCCCTCTCATTGCTGGGGATCCCAACATGACTTGGGACCCACTGTAAGGCCACAGTCCAGCCATATGAGATTAGTTCCGCAATTTTAGTTTGACACTAAATAGTGTTAAGGCAATCGGTAGTGTATTGCTGCTTAAAGCTAAAATTGCAGCTTGGGAGTCTATACAAGAAATCTATTTATTTGAAGATGAGGGATTTAGAGGGAAAAAGTATATCGCGCATTTCTAACAGTACCACCAATCAGCGCAAATGCCGAAAGAGCGTTTTCGAAAGCTGTTAAATTTTGCACAAAATTACTTTCCAAGATTAATGACAGTACAATTCATGCATTATGTTTTTCAGGATCCCATTTCGAAAATTCGAAATAGTACCATTTTCAGTTTTTACCACAGACTGAATAGTGATATTTACACTTTTTGTGATTTAAATAAATAAGTTGTTTCTTTACTTTTTAGAGATTCCTTATAAACTGTCATAATTTATAAGTTATAAATTATTTTTTGTGATATTTACACTCTCTAATAAAGCTGGAAAATAAAACAAAGAAACGCAAGTGTTTTCTTTCTTTTTCTAAAACTTTTACTATACCAGTATTGAAACCGGTATCAAGGTATTAAAATCTAAAATCTAAAAAAATACTGAATACCGGTATTGAACTTTTGGTCTGATATTGCAGTCCCTAACTATCAGCATGTCGGTAGTTCCTCGTTCAAATACGAGTTCATCCTGCTGCATCGGGAAACGGATCGCAACGAACGATTACCAGCAGGATTGGTGTTCACGAAACCTTCGGTTTAACGTCATTTACGCAACACTGCCATGGTGGTTTTTCAGAACGTCAGGAATTCCCTACAGCGTCAATGTCACTTTTACCAGATGACTTCTGTTTGAAGTTTCAGCCACCTGTTGTAGTACAATCATTTAATAAAATGTTTTCTGTTTCATTAACATGTTGCTGTTTATGTTCTTTTTCTCTTCTCTATGCACCATAGGTAGCAACTACGATCCTGCATTCCTATGTGATTCTGAGTCGTCTTTGTACCCCTTACACACCCTGCAAGCTTAGTCGGTCTGGTAGCGAATCACACTGTATGTTTTTTTTTATTCAATTAAGAATTACAAAGTCTGATAAAAATGGTCTTAGGCCAGAAGAAAACATATTGATTCGAAGAAAAAACATTTAGAAATGTAAGATAAACATTTTATAAAAACAAAACTAGACATAAATTTTATTTATTTATGAATTTTCTCAATAATCTTGAATAGAAATAGATATATTAACACATTTTTCTTAAAAATTACTATCCAAACAAAATTTGCAAGAAATTGTTCGAAGCAATTTTTATGGAGAAAGATCGTGTGGCAACGGTATCCCAATGGTCACGGGCGATGATGTTTCTGTCGTGGGTGTGAATACAGATGCCAAAAAAACACCCATCGTCTAGACTCTAGACGATAGACTCTACACCATCGACTCCTCTAGACTCTAGAGGAGTCGATGCACGTTAAATCTATTGAGGCTAAAGTCCTTACTTTGACGCAGTGTAGAAGTTTGAAGCGAAAGCTGATAACTTATGTATTCTTTATTTTTAAAATTTTGATTAACAAAATTTTTTACAAACAATTAGTACGTTTCTTAGTTAGAAAAACCGATTATTTACAGGATGCTTCCAAATTGGACTGACAAATTGAGAGAAGTGATAGTAGGCAGGATGGGGAAGACAAATCACTGAAGAACTTAAGATCACAAACCACGTTTACTCGGTGAAAATCGCAATAATAATAGCCGTCGGGAAGACGATGTGCAAGACGAGGGGAGTTACCAAACGAATGCAATGATATACACATGCCCGAATGCCACAATGGTGCAAAATGCCTCGTTTTCCTACAGAACGTTATCCCGGAGTTTCTGCAGGGAGTACCGGCCACGGCTCATGCACGATCATGCTGGATGATTGTGGATTCCCATTCCACATATCCCTGGAGGAAGATTGGGAGCGGTGAATCTGTTGCTTGGCCTCCTCGTTTCCCGGAATCCAATCTCTTGGATTTCTTCTTCTGAGGGTCTCATGAAATTGCTTGTGTTTGAAACGCTGGTGGCTACAGTGGAAGATCTCGTGTTACAGATCCTCGTCGTTTCAGCTGACATTGCTAACACAGCGGAATTGTTTGAACGCATCCGACATCCTTCGTCCGTCAGTGTCGGCTGTACGCGGCCCACAACTTTGAAAGATTCCTGTGACAATCCGAGTCGTTTCATTTTTCACGTCAAGCTGGGATGCATTGCTCTTATTTTAAACATGCTTTACGTCTCAAATGTATTCCTTGCCTCTTATCGCCCCTTTTTATTCCACTCGACATCATACCCTTCATAACTTCTTTTACGAATTTTTCTGACAAAACGTAGTTTGCGACCCCATGTTCTATGATGATTTGGGGTCCCCATGCTGTCTACTATCACCCCGCTGAATTTGTCTGTCGAATTTGGCCACGTCCTATATACAATTCAAAAGACACGAAAAAGCAAAACATTGGAACTATTATGACAAAAATAGACTTTTTACTGGTATTTAGAATTAAATTTATGTGAAGCACAATGAAGAAAAAGGTAACATGTGTTAAATCCTTACATATGGCAAAATACTTAAAGGATAATTTTTTTTATTTAAAAAAATCAATCTTTTTGAAATTTTAATTTTAAGAAGCATATGTTCAGTGTACATACATAATAGTCTTTTTAAAGATATAATGTATCTATGTAGTTATTTTTTTCTGAAAGACAATTATTTCTAGCAAAACGGCCAAATGTTATTTGAAAATATTTATGAAGAAAACTTTTTATAATTTTAATTATAAAAAAACTTTTTTTTAATGAAGTATGTTTTGTAATTCATTTTCTATTTGAGGAAATCATGGTCAAGGGGCCGTGGGTAGCCTAGTGGTTAGAGCATCGGACACCAGACCGGAAGGCCTGGGTTCGATGCCACCAAATATTCGCCGAGTACAAACGGAGCACGTGCTCGTTAAATCCGTGGATCCGAATGGTGTCGCCATCTATCGTGAGCAAAATCGTGCTGTCACCTTCATGGGCTCAAAGCTTAAGCTAATGACCGACGTATCTCTAGCCCGTTGAGATTTTCGTGGACCTCGATCTGACTTCGTCAGACAGGTGGCATAAGCAACAACAACATGAACATAATTTTTTTCCTTATTCTTTTTTTACTTATATATCAATCAAGAGAAAAAAGAAAACTAATAAGTATGATATTTTAAATGCACTTCCGCTTAAAAATACTCTATTATGTTTCAATTGAAAATTCAATATATTTGTTAAAATTGTTTCCAAAAATAGACTGTTGTTGAGCAAGACTGAAAATAAATTCTGTGCGACCACCACAGAAAATTCTCATTTTTTAACTTATTAAGGAGATAGTGGACCTTCACAATGTCATACTTTGGTCAAAATTGCAATTTTAATTTCTTATACTAATAATGTTCCTTTTATTTCATAGAACAGTTCTGTAAAATAATTTTGTCATTCTGATTAATATAATTGCAGAATTATTATTATTTTTTATTTTACTCAAATAAAAGTTTAAAATCCACTTTTCTTCTTTCTTAAATTTTCCGTTTTCATTGTTACGTAAAATGCTCCTTGTGTTTCAAATTACGTCATATCTCTTTGAAATTTTCACGACTTACGAAAGATGATATAATTAAAAAATGTTGCATAATTCTCTAAATTTTTAACTGATCACATTTTGTGTTGTTTGAAATACCTTGAATGTGTGATATTGGTCAAATATTTTATAAAGTATAGAAAATTTATCTTTTTTTCATCAAATTTTATTCTGAATTTAAATCCATGCACAGATATATTTTGTTGTGGTTCATCTATATATGAAACAAAATTTATGCACATATTTTAAAAACTAATGCGCAAGAAGCATTTTTAAAAACAGTTCAAAATTTTTTAATTTTTTGAAAAAAAAATCAGTTTATAATAATTTTTTTAAAAGAAATGTATAAAAATTGTGAAATATAATAATCATTTACTATATTGATCCCATTTTCAGGTGATTAAGCTAACAATTTAAGAAATTAGTTGTAATGGTCCATCATCCCCTTAAAACTGATGTCATATTTCGATCAGCTAAAAATTTCAAGTTTTTCTTTAAAAAAATATGTGTAAATTACCACAAGTTTAAGAGAAAGATCTTTGATACTTTAAAAGAAAAGAAAGATAAATTACTGTCTGATAGCAGATCATATGTGTTGCAAAAAATAGTTTAAATATTCACACATAGATGGCGCTATGGGATAAAAAAAGACGAGGAAAAGCAAATCATACATACAATAAACTTATTCGACAAAAAGTGCATAAAAAAATTAATGAAACAAAAAGAAATAAAGGAAAGAAAAAGAAATTAATTTATCTCTAAAAAATAACAAATTCTTAATTGTAAGTAAAACTGGCAAAAAAATTTAAATATAGTAAATATTGACTTTTAAACCTGAATATAGATTGCTATAATAAAAAGAAACAACATAGATAACATGAAAATTATTCGGAAGTATGTTGAGAGAAAACTAATAAACGAATATACATAATCCGCTTACGAGGCGGAACAAAATATTTATTTGAATTGAAAATGCAATGGTAAGAGAACGAATAATAAAGTAAACTTGAATACCACAATCGTAATACATTTAGCTTGTTGCACACATAAAATACCATTCAGAATCCCAAGTCCTTACGTTGACACAGCGAATAATAACAGCTGACAATGAAATAACTCAGAATTCGATTTCGTGGTCATCTGAGGGAGCGAAGAGATTAAAAAATTCAAATTATTAACAAATAAAAAACCCCGAGATGTTGCGTAATTAATACTATTGCAACTGTGTATAGCATAACACAGAGAATATATATACAAAAATTTTACTGCGCAAACCAATTGAGATAAATATGAATTTTTATAAAATATAAACAAAATTTAAGTGATTTATGAAAACGTAATTCAAAGATGAGTTACAGGTTGGTTAGACGAAGACTTCGGATTCAAAAAGCTCGAGTTTGAAGAATTATTTCTACTCGTTAATGAAAAAAATGCAAATGTTAGTCATCATATCTTTTTGATTTAATAGCTTTTTTTCGTCAGTATCGAGAAAATAAAGGTGAGTTACATTAACATCGCTCTACAAAGCTGCACCACAAAGGCTATAGACGACTGACCGTAATTTTGAACCAAGATCAAGTGACGGGGATGACACGAGCTGGCATCTCCCCTAATTGATTTCAAACAATCAGGAACAAATATCACATTACAAATAAGTAACTTTTCAATTATAAAAAAATTATTCTAACTTTGCTTATTCTCTTGGGTACTTAGTGTGCGCTTTTCACTTAAGTAAAATAAGTTGTCCTATTATTATATAAATGTATTCACCTTTTTCTTTTTAAATTCGTTTTAGTAGTTCGCCAAATATAAAATTATGCATTTAGCGGTCTGAGAAATTTTAAGGGTTGAGGTGACCGCTGTTATAGCACGCGTATAGATTCACACACGCTAACACTATTCACTTTTCAATAACAATCCTTTCTCAACATAAACATGATTTCATGTGGTTTTATGCATGAAACATGTGCATCTATTCAATATATAATACACTTAGCTTACGAAATATTTGGAAGCATCATACACACACACAAATACGAGGTAGATTAAAAAAACAAGATATCAATCATTGGCATGGCCAAATAATTTTAGCACGTTTTTCACATGTTGTATTTTCAATAATGCAACTAATGAACTTTTTACTAACAGAAAGTAGTACTATACTTAAAAAAAAAATAATAAATAAAAAAAAATTTTTTTTACAAAAAAAGAATTTTT
The DNA here is from genome assembly GCA_019973975.1 of Trichonephila clavata. Classification (NCBI taxonomy): domain Eukaryota; kingdom Metazoa; phylum Arthropoda; class Arachnida; order Araneae; family Nephilidae; genus Trichonephila; species Trichonephila clavata. Next base: position 15,389 of record BMAO01004208.1, read on the forward strand.
AATTATTAAATTTAAATATGATTCGGCTCATCTAGGGCACAAATGCGACCAAATGCCGAAAACCCGAGGTCAATCGGTTAATTATTGGCTGAGAAAAAGGTACGACAAAACATGGAACGAGGACGAAGAGGAGGACGAAGACGAAATTTGCGTCCTAATAGCGCTTTTTTTTTACATTACGTGAAAAACGCGCTAAAAAGGTTACAGGTCGAAAAAAAAATTTGTTATTACTAAACAGAAAACACAAAAAAGAATTTAGAGGTATACGTGCTTATCACTTTTCGACATAATCACCAAGTCTATTTAGGTATTTATCAGAACGCAAGACCAACTTGCTTAACCCGTCTTGGTAAAAATCAGATCCTAGTCAATTGAGCCAGGTCTCGACGGATGTTTTCCCAGAACTGTCTTGGAATATCGCAGCACATCAGGAACGATGTGTTGCACGCTACCGTATCTCAGTCCCTTCACGCAGATTTACCCGTCGATCATTTTGAATAATTTCTTCAATTCGTGCCATGTTGATTTCTGTCGTTGAAGAACTTGACCGGCCGCACCCTGCCACATTGCGTTTTTTCGACATTGTGTCTCATTGGTTGAAAACAGTGACTCCATTTCGCTGCACGTTGTCTGCTCATTGCAGATGCGGACCCATTCTTTGTCCATAAAAATTGAATCTCAGCTTGCACTTCCAAACGAGACTATTTTCCTAAGAGTCTTGTCATTTCAATCGTCCTGAATTGTCTCGGAACTTTCTCTACCTACCCGGAAACCAGCTGTATGACAAGTAGCGCCATCTATCTCCACTTTGGGGAAAAATTTCTCCACAATATGTAGTTTTCGAATGCTGCGGCTTGTAACTTTTTTTGTGATCAACCCTCGTACTATTTTTTTCATTTTAATCAATAAAAGATATTTATAGTTGTCGGTTCGGAGGTAGCATGCACGCTCCGTAAGCCTATAGTTATAGAGATGAAAGATTTTTTGGGAGCGAAAATCATATGATTATGTGGCATGTAAAAGTTCCCTTGAGTATCAATTAGGCTCTGGTACTCTATGCAATATTTAGCATCAGACGAGAGCTTGAATTGAATATATTCTAATGTCAAAAATTTGGTAACAGGAGCAGTCACTAGATGATGCCACTAATGAAATGACTCTCATACTTGGGGCTTGCCGTGTTTGCAATGATTATACAGCCAAAATTCAACTCATTTAAAAAAGGAAGGAAGACAATTATAGCAGTGTAGGGAAATAAACGCCCAACATCAAATTAGAGGCGAAGAGACTAATAATTCAAACAGAAATGGGGTTGCAAAATAAAATATTCTGTTTTCCCATATGCTGGCTAATTTAAAATTATTAAAATTGAAGTATTTTTTATTTATACGTCTGTTTTGGGAAGTATTATACAACATAATGCGAAGACACACTTAATAGCTTTATGAACTTGCAAATAGGAAGCCATTTTGGAGATAAGGAGATAAAAAAAAGGGGAAGTTGAAGAGAGGATGGAACAATTTTCACCAAAATAACTTTTGACAAGCTTTTTGTACAAAAGTGAAACGTGATGGTGGTACTTGATGTCAGATTGCCTCAAAAACTTTTGTCTTTTTATAGAGTGTAAGATGCCTCTATGTTGTGAAAAAACCCAAAAGCATCGCGTAAATTCTTAACTAAGTGGACGAAGCCGTAAGGCTTTTAGGACTAAATGCAATTAAGAAGGGAAAAAAGGATATAGCACAAAGGGAACATATAAAAAAAAAAAGAACAAAATCACAAAATGTAATTCTGAAAGAAAATATTCATTTTTTAATTTAACTTCTTTCTTCTCTTCCTCTTTCTTCTTTCGATTATTGTTTTTGCAATTAGAATCTTATAAAAAGTTTTTCCAATTTTATTCTTATAATTAAAAAAAAAATTGAATTTTAGCCAATTTTTAATAAATTTCAATTTTATTGACAGCTTGTTTATGAAAATGACATTAAAAAAAGTTTAAAAAATAAATTAATCAAAATAAACATTTATGATAAATTAGAGTTTATATAAAATATGTTATATAGTACTCTTTTTCTATAACGTTATACAGCGATTTCAATGAAATAATTCTTATTTCATTTATTATATGAAAGACTTTTAGTTTAGAGAAGACAAGAATTATATTCTCACTAATAGTAATGATTCACTCATAGATTAGCTTGATTATAACTCAACATATTGTCCTAGAAATATAATGGCTTCTTAACAGGAATTAAGAAATTGAAATCAAAGTTATATATACTTATATGTTATTTTTTTCTCATTAACTCGACATGTGCATTTTACGTATAGTATTTCTAAAAATGTCCACCCTATTTTTAATACAGGTATTTTCGATTAGAGTATAATTGTTGGTAAAATATTAAAACTTGAGCGGATTAAGTTTTTTAATAAATACTTTAGAAAATTAAGTATTTAGATGCAAGCCATTAAAAATAATTCTCAAACATTTGAGCATTGTGGAGATTAATTTCCCAATTTTACATGCTAAATTTTATTAGTTTTGTGTAGCGACAGTTTCACAGCAAAAGTATGGAAATGCCAAATAAATTTTTATTTTTGTTATATTTAATTTTAAGTAAATTATTAAAGCAAATTTTTAAAATAAAGATTTTATTTTTATTGTTTTGACAAGATAAGGTTGAAAAAATGTTAAAGGAATTTAATCGTTTGCAGAATGTATTATTTCACGGAATTAACATGGTACTTTCCAAAAACATGGTTTCGATATATAAGATATTTCGATAAATTATAAGACGGATTTGATATTATACGGCACAAACTTGAATTATTTTTCAATGGAATTAAATGAAATTGTTTTTGTGGTAAAAGACCCTTTCAGCAGTATGTAGGGGAAAATTTAAAAGCAAATTTCAAAGAATTCTGAAAGAATTGCAAGATCGAAACAGATACGAAATTGCAACTACGTCAGATAACTTTTGTATCGGTATCGAAATAACTAGTAAAAAAAAAATCAGGAGAGTATCAAACAAATTTGCGAAAAAAATTGATTAGCTGTAATTTCTGATGAGAGTGATGATGAAATTAATTTCGTGATTCTAATAAGCCATTTCTATTTATTTTATAATAATAACTTTTTAAATACATTTTTTGTTGTTGTTTCTTATGCCACCTAATCTCGACTGCATCAGATCCAGGCCCACGAAATTCATCATGGCAAGGGGCTTGATGTACGACGGTCGTTAACCGTAGCCTTGAGCAACACATATAGGTGAAAGTACGATTTAGCTCGATTCCACCCCAATTTTGAGGGAGAAAATTCTGGAGGGGTCAGGGCCTCCCAGTTCTCTTCTCCTTCCACCAACCTCGTAAGAGGGCTTATGGCTCGATGGCTATTTTAGAGTACCCCCTACCGCAAAGGTACAATACGTTTACAAATATCCACATGCCTTCTCCGGAATTCGAACCCTGTCCTTAAGGCACAGCTGTCAATTTTGCTAACCACTACACCAAATGTGTATTTTACCATAATTTGTGTATTTCATTTTTCTGTTTCTGATTTAAAATTGAAGTTAACTTCATTTGTATGCTTAATTAGAACGAATTTTCAACTATCTTAACATTTTACACCCAAAGACACTTGATTTAGATATAACTCTGTACACATTGTCTTGATTTATAATATTTCAAAGTTAGTATAACACGTTTCGATATAACACGGCACATATTACCCTGATTTATATTATGTACATACATAAATAATTTTATAAATAAAATAACAATTAAAGTAAATAAATAAAAAAGTCTCGTATAACAAGGTTTCGATATAGCAGGGTATAAATTAACCTTGTAATACGAGGGACGCCTGCACATACCTACAGTAAAAAAATAATTTTATACTGTTCGGGCTAAATAAAATATAACATAAAAGTACAGTTTTGTAAGATAACATTAAAATATAAATGTTCATTTGTTTATGCTTAGGAAAATTTTTTTGTTGGAAGCTTATAAAAATTAAAGATTCTTATCTTATATATATATAAATCCTATCCTATAAATTAAAGAACACCACATTATTTATATTGAGATGCTAGTAAATTAAATTTTACTTTTATTTACGCTTCTTATGAATTTACGCTTACTCATCAAAGGAAAAATGCTGTAAAAAAGGGTGACCCCAATTTAATGCTTGCATGTGTTTAACAAAGCTTATTTTTCATATGCATTACTAAGATATGATAAGTTAAACTATTTTTAGTAAAATAATCTAATATTGTGATAAAAATATAACTTAAGCCAAAGTAGTGTTCCTAATCTACTTATGGTATATTTGGTATTAGATAATAGTTTAAAAGGATGTTTATATTTTGGAAAATACTTAAAGATTATTGTTATTATTTTTAGTTAAACCTGGAATTCCTTTATTGATGTGATCTACTGAGAAATTGTTCTACTTCATGGGTTTATATATGTGTTTCCTTTTTTTCACATGACTTTATCTGTTATAATTTATATGTATTTATTTTTGCTAAAGGTACAGTAAATAAAATACAGTGTGAGTACAAATTATGGACCCGATTTTAAAACATTTTACTATCGAAACAACTGCACATATTACAATAAGTGATATATAAATGTTTAAGAGAAATATACAGAGTTTTTTTTTCTGTTACAAATGTTCTATGTGTGACTTTCTTGTTATACGGCATACATCCAATCTGTGATCCAGCTCATTCCATACATTTTGTAGCATCACTCTATCAGTGATTCTTAATGCTGCACAAATGCTTGCTTGTCGCCCTCTGCTATTTGTTGTGCCCATTGCAAATGATTCGGTTTTAAATTAAATTTTTTTCTAAAAATTTTCCATACCGTTTTCTGGCCTCGTCTCCACTACTTCTTCCGAGACTCTTGGCGGGATGCTACTTTTTTTTTTACTCAAGCAAACTGTTTCCTTAAATGGATGATATCATTGCAGAATGTTCTTATAGACTGGTGCTTCTTTTCCCGTAGCTATTTCTAAATGCACGTTGCATCTAAATAACTGAAAAAACCCTTGCATAATCTAATACGCAAATCTTCTCTCATTAAGTGCCATATTTGGATTTTAATCACAGCGATCCTGAATGTGGTGTTGATCATTGGTGGAAACAAATCTTGGTAATTTCTCTTTACAATCATATGTCACTTATAGTAACATATGCAGTAGTTTCGAAATATGATTTTTTTAAAATCTGGTCCATTTGTACTCCCCCTGTAGTTTCTATTTTAATGCATAATGTATTTAATGTAATCCAAATTAAAGTTGGTAACTTTTGTCAGGCAATTTGTTTTTTTAGAAGGGTTTAGGGGTTTTGAACTTTGTGTAAAACTTTAATGCTTTAACATTTTTTGAAAATTAAAAGCTTCTAATCCATTGAAAGCTTTGCATTTAAAGGAGTATCTAACAAAACTTCTAATTTTTTCCAGTAAAAAAGATTCAGTGAATTAGAGTATGATAGACAAAAGTATGGAATCTAACGTATTACACAATACACTTTTCTCAAACTTAGTAAATTTTTTGACAACACACACACACACCACACACACACACACACACACACACACACACACACACACCACACACACACACACACACACACACCACACACACACACACCACACACACAACACACACACACACACACACACACACACACACACACACACACACACACACACACACACACACACACACACACACACACACACACACACACACACACACACACACCACACACACACACACACACCACACACACACACACACACACACACACACACACACACACACCACACACACACACACACACACACACACACACACACACACACACACACACACACACACACACAACACACACACACACACACACACACAGAGAGAGAGAGAGAGAGATAACCAGAATGCTTAAATTATTATTTGTTTAAATTAATATTATGCATTAAGGAGCCTTTCTAGAGAAGGCGTTGGAGTGAGGGAGGGTTATATTTTCGTTGCACTGTAAAGCAACACAAAGGCTATTGGCGGCGAATCTCGTAATTTTGAACCTCGGTCAATTGACAAGAACGATGCACCTCCCTTCCCTAACTACCACGCCAACAGAAGGACATTGAGCCTCGACAGATTTGACGTGCATTGGCCTTCTCTACACGGTGGGTCTTCAGTAGCACTAGGCTTGAACTCATGACACACCAGCCACGAGCTCGGGACCATAACCACTAGTGTACCACAGCCACTCGAAGGCTATGGTAGCTTGGGGGATAGGTTTGCAATTTCCATGTATCATTCAAATGTGCGTAGAAAAAAAATCTCAATTTTATCAAAGACCCTGTAAGGGATTGCTTGTGTCGTCCCTTAGTGTGAGAGGGTCTGAAGGAAGATTAGCCATAGTCAATACAAATTCTATTTATTAATAATTCTCAATTACGACACAAATTCAACATCTCAAACTAAGGAATGCACCAATTACTAAATATGTGAAACAATCATGGGGTAGACGAGATACTAGGAGAATTAACAGTAAATTGGATCACTTACGTTTAGGCAATACACATTCTTATTCAATTCGTTCTAATCCAAATTTAACGCTTAAGTGACCAAATCGTCAATCTTAATATTAATCAAATAAGTAACGAAGTTCTCTTGCCTAGCTTCACGCTAATCAATCACTGCTATCCGTTAGCAGTCTAACCTCTCTCACCTAGCTTGAAAGTTTAATCTTTATATACAAAGTCTTATTTAGCATAATCACATCTTCTTCGGAGGAAAGTTTTCAATAGAATAAAGACCCATTTTTCCTTAAGAGGACTATTGGTAGGAAGAACACGAATAGACCCGTTATAACCTTACGGAAATAATAATGGAACTGTGTGCTGCTTGCTAAGTTCAATTGATCTTCAGAGTCTATACATAAGAGTCGTGAGATAGGTATCAGCTCAATTCAGGTACTGTCCTTGTCATTTGAATGTGGTTGAAAGTTGTAACATTTATTGCCAATAGCAATTATGTATTCTTTTGAGCGGTTTTTCAAAAGCTGCTAAAAAGCATTATATCGTATTAATATATTAAAAAGCAAAGGTATATTACAGCATATATTAAAAAGCAAAGGCATCTCTCTCGGTAACCGATTGGTTATGGTTGCGAATTCGTGACCAGTGCTGTTTCAATTATGGTGCTTGATCAAGTCCTGGTACCACTAAAAATCCGCAGAGTAGAGACTAAAACCCGTTAAATCTGTTGAAACTCAAAGCTCTCCCATTAACATGGCGTAGAATTTAGAGGGAGGGGTATACAACTTTATATGTTGTCTTCGTAATTTGACAGGGGTTCAGAACTATGCCATTGATATAAAATTATAAGATCAAATTTTTGTGGGCGTACTATATGTTACGTTGCTTTAATGCGTACAACAATTTATATTTAAAAGGACTACATTTATAATCTATGATTAAAATTAGGAATAATATAACTGCTGTTCTGTTTTTAGGTCTGTACTTATTGCAATTTATTGACACTACTTCTGACCTTGTATTCAGGGACATTTGGATTTTAACTGACAACCGTATTTCTATACAGCACCTTTCTCGTTGGGCAACTGTTGGGGATATGACAAGCCTAAATATTCTGGATATTGTAGTTCGACTTTCTTCTAGACACTGTATATACTTTCAATGGGTCCCCTTCCATATTGGATTGAATGGTCACGAGATAGCCGATAGTTTGGCCAAGTCTGCCACTGCTGACACCTTTCGGGGTGACACTCGTCTAAATTTTGCCGAATTCTTCTCCATTAAAAGGAAATAATTAAATGCACTTTGGAGAATACCCCCTGCTCACCCTTGGTATTTTGGGATAAAACCTCTTTTGTGTCACCAACTTAATATTCTTCGGGATCAGCAGACGGTTCTATCACACTTTTTTAGTGGCCACATCAAATCTCTTACTTTTCAACAGGGCCGGAAAGTCTTTCCAGAGTGTCATAGATGTGAGACTGATCGGGTCTCCTGTCTATAGTCATATTCTTAATTGCTTGAAATTTACTATCGACGATAATTTAGGAAATCCTTTTTTTATTTTTGGATTTCTTTCGTTTTATGGAGAGGATAAGAAACAACAACATATTTAAAATTATATAAAATATATAATTTACTTTAAATTTATGCTCGAAATTTTAAAACTCAAATAAAAAACTAAATTAATTTTGTTAAAAACTCCTAAATATTTTTTCGTCAAAAACAGATTAATTATATGTGTTACAAGTATAAGCTATCCGTATGTTTATATCATAATAGAATAATAAACATCTCATATCTTTAATGAAATAAAATACATAATTAAATCATGAAGATTTAATCTAAAGATATTACACCCACATATCCTTGATGGAAATCTATTTGAATCTGAGTGCGCAAAAATATGCAATTTAATTAAATAACAAAAATAAACAAATAGTATACTTAACAAACAGTTAAAAATAAGACACTGAGCCACCAGTTAGAAACATTCCATACAGCCAATTAACAGAAATTGCATGTTGACAGTGACAAAAATTAATGAGATAAAGTTGAGTGTAATTGGAATTTTTTGTTAAAAAAAACCGACTCTTTTTTGCTAAGATTTTGAAAGAATAGACTATTGATACTGAAAATATAAGAAGTAATTAAAATTGCAGTGTCGGTAAACCACTTCGCCTAAAAAATGGCAGAAAATAATTGCTATTGATTTCAACATTTTGTAGTTTATTTCAAGAGAAGTAAAGGAAATGTTATTTTGTCACATGTATTTAGAAAACATTTAAAGGTAAAAACAATCATGTAAATAGAATAAAATGAAAAAAACTAAAAAAAAGATTTGAAAAATCGAATTTTTTTTGTAAGTACCGATGATGTGAAACAAGCAAAATTGATTCACAAAGTTAAAACGTTTTCAAGTACCCACGATGTGAACTACTTTTTTTCCCTTTCAAATGATGAGTCCAAATGATGATGTTTTTTATATCATGGCGCTCATCCAATAAAAAGTCGTGTCAAGGAAATGAAATGACACAAATGTAGGAAAGAGAACAATGGAAAAAAGTAACCAAAAGAACTACCATTTTTTCCCATATCAATACATTATTCATCGTTATCAATTTGGCCTATCTTGAATAGATACTTTTATGAACATTTTATTTCAAGAAAATATGTATAAGGTAATGAAAAAAATGACAGGGATATCTTCTTACAATTTAAATGATTTACTTATAAATAAAGAAATCAGTAGAGAATTAATTATACAGAATTCATTGAATTTGAAAGTTGAGTAGAAAGTGTGATAATTGAATTAAATAATAATAGGTATAATATGAATAATTCTCTCTATCCTAAGATCTTTTGAAGTGAGAATTAAATCATAAGTCTAACATTTATAACAATTAAATGAGTTTTCTTTTCAATTTAGACAAAATGAAGCTAGTTTCTAGAAATCTTATTCAATAGTTTAAATGACACTCACAAGCACTCATACGCATGAGTATTCTTAGAAAAATTAACCTTTGTTCAGTTTTTATGCTTCAGAATTTTTTACCTGCATACACTCAAGAGCCAAAACATTTTGACCACCCCTACATTTTGCAATGAACTCGCCTGGATGACGTGGAAGGCACGTGATCAGGTGGAAGTGGTATTTAACTGCTGCTGAAGAGTGTGAAGAATCATTCTTTCACTTACTTCTGTGTGTGATGGGAAAGGCTGCGGATCTAAGCGACTTTGATAGAGGGCAGATTGTAATGGCTCGAAGGCTAGGAACAAGTATTTCCGAAACTGCACGACTCGTGGGTTGTTCGCGATCTACAGTT
>BMAO01004209.1:0-122891 GCA_019973975.1 Trichonephila clavata
CCAGGGTAAATGTATATGGAAATATTAAAAACTTGAGCTTCGTAATCGGGGACGGTTTTTGAAGACAGGGTAAAAAGCCTATGTTAATACATTGAAGACGTAAAAATGCTAAGTTGGAACGGTGACCGAAGACAGTAAAAAAGAAAAATTTTATGATGTAATCGGTGCGCAGTGGTACAGTATTAGAGTTGGTTTTTCAGTTATTTCTAGCCACTTTATGTATCAGTAATGGTATCTTCTACGATTTCATAAACATATTTGTAAATGAAACAAATATGTAATATATAAGTATCTCTCATCCAATTAAACAGATTTTTTTATGCCTAATAATGATTATTTAGCTATTCTCTTGAACTACAGCAATAAGTTTTTTGCGCAATAGAACATGAAAGTAGATTCTAATATCTCGTAATGTATGTATATTTTCATTTACATACGTTTTTTTTTTTTTTAAATACGTTACTTAAATAAATAAAATATTTTAAATGAAATCATTGGATAATTTCTTCGGAAAAAAATCTAAGACTTCACAGAATTTTTGAAATTTTTCTTTTTTTTTATAGATAATAGTTATTTTTATAAAAAAAAAAAAATTCAGTTCTTTATATGTACATGTATTCTGTATACAAATGTAAAAAATTTCAAACAGTGTAATGTAATAGTTTTGAATAGGGTACTTAAAGGTACTAATTTGATATTAGTACGTTTCCCACAAATTTGTTTCAAATTTTCGTCAAGTTGGAGGATAACAGTACAGATAAGTTACCTTGATGCTTATCGTTTGGTACTGTTTGTTATAATGCTTATGTATATATATGATCATTATTTTTTATTGGTTTATTTTTATTGCGGAATAACTTTAGTAATTTCAAGCGATTTTATATTTTAAGAAATTTAACCATTTCTATATATAGACTGGATGCTTTTGTTATAGTTCCAAGTTTTATTTTTGCAATTTATTTTTCTTGTATAATAAATATTTCAGAAATTTTTAGAGAGTATCAGGATTACTTTTTTTCTAAGAGAGTAGGGAGTTTAAGTGTTTAATTATTACAGATTAATAAGTTGACCAAATTCGTACGTTTGGTCAATGTTATTTTCTAAAGGCTCGAATCTCTTTCTTTTTTCTTTTTTTTTTTCAAACGTAGGATTTTTCTGATTTTGGCCTATATGAAAGGTGATAAACATGGGGGAGTCATAAGAACTGTTTCTTAAAAATGTAATAAATTGGGCAACCAAATTTTTTATTCTGGATCTTATTCCCATATTAATAAATCTGTTACGCAGAATTTTTTTAATTGTTACTAATTGCGAATTTTCGCTGTGTTTTACTAACAATAAATTATTTTAAAAATTTACTCGATTTCACAATCACTCATAGCTTTTTTTAAATGCTTAATTATATTTTCAGAGACAAATTATTTTTCTTGAAAAAAATTATCGTATTCTTTACTTTAAGTTGGTGTTATCCTTGTAATTACACTCTTCAGCTCCCTTTGACATGAAAAAGGTACCATAAAATCCGGTGCATAACGCGCACCTTTAACACAAAAAAAATAAGATCGAAATTTATTTGTGCGCGTTATACGCCGGGTATAAAAATGAGAGCTTAGATGAACATATTAAATAATTAGACTTCTATATGTATCGAAGTAATGTTTATTCAAAAGAAATGACATTCTTTATGAACTTAAAGGGTTTTAGTTCTAGAAATATACTATTTTTTCCTAAAGCTTGGGGAGTAATACCTCGAAAAAATGGCTTCAAAACAGCAGCATTGCACCCGTACATTTCAGGCTTCTTTATAAAAAAGGGGGTGAGCGTTATGCGGCGAATATACCTAAAAATTAAAAATTGCAGCTTGAAAGTATAGGCGCGCGGTATACGCCGGATTTTACGGTATGTTATAAAAGATGAACCTCTCTTCAATGAATTTTCCACCTAATGAACTTTTTTTCGGGATTTAGCGACTTCGTTAAATAGAGATCCGACTGTATATACTGAAAAAAAAAAAACATAAGTTGACAACAGTGAAGCGTGTGCAGTGATTGGATAGAAACACGTGACCGCATTCTTCATATGACTATGACATCACATAAATTTATGAACTGATTGGCTAGAAACACATATTTGTAGTTATCATGTGACTATGGAGTCACATGAATTTAGCACATTGACAAGAAACATGATATTTATGACGTGTTTGAGGGTGAATGAAAAGGAGGGGGAACAACATATTGATAGCTTTATTGATACCATATTCCCCATATGATAAAAAAATATTATAATTTTAAGGAACTGCAAAATAATTTGAAAAAGATTATAAATTAAAAATCCATTTTTTTTCTCCAGCTTAAGAAACGTTTTCTTTTATTTTTTTAACGTTGGGAATTGGGAACATTAAATTGAGAACATTTTTAATTCGAAATACAATGGTTTTTAAGTAAGTGAGAAACGATTACATAGGTGAAGGGTCAACTAACTTTAATTGGCACGACGGTAGCTTCACTTTCAAAATAGACCCTGGATATTAAGATTGAAAGATTGCATCGGTATTAGAAAACAATCACTACCCTAGAAGTATTGGTGTTGATGGAGTTAAATTCTAAAAATACCTAATAAATGCCAAATTCTCTGAAATTTAGAGGAAAAGGAGATTAGGAACATTGTTTTTGAAGAGGCATCAAATTGTACGAATTAAAATTCGGAGATGAAGCCTTGAAATTTATCTTTTTTCTGTTTACAATAGATGAAAAGAAAATAGAACTACATAATACATGTAAATTACAGTTTTACAATTTGAGCAATGAGTGTAAACACAGTTGTATAATCTGTACTACAATGGGGGTTGGTTCACCGTTAGGTGAACGGGGAGGGGGGAGTATCCCCTAGTCATTAAAAAAGAATAAATTTAATAATTTTTTTAAAAAGTTGTGAGAGACGAATGGCAAATGTTTTAAGCAAAATTAACAGCATAGGTGTAAGGATGTTTATTTTATAAAATATTTTTTATTAATGGTATAAAAAAATGTAAATGTAATTTCTAACAATATAACACATTAAACAATATAACACAATAATAAAAAAATTAACATAAAGTGATAAAAAATAAACGTGTTCCCAATAGTTACTTAATAAATTCAAAAAATTAATAAACTAGCACCAGAAAACTTTTGCTATAATTACGTTAAACGTAATCCTGTTCCTTAAATATGTTACTGACATTCTCGTTGACAAAACGATTTTTTTTTAAAGTTTATAAGTTCCTTGTACTTTTTTCCAATAATGGAAGTCTGCAGAAATCAATTAGAGCTTTTTTGCTTTGTTCTGTTCCGTTGTTTCAAAAAGAATTAGGCTTGAAACCTAGAAACAGATATGTGTCATTTTGATGTGACATGTTGATTAAATGTAATCGACATTTGTTTCTCTTTTTTTCCCCCGCTGTTACCTCCTGGTACTACTGTATAGTTTAAAAACATTATGAAAGTACTGTTAATACATTTTAGTAATTTTAATTGAAACAAACATCCATGCCTTTTTTTTAAAATCTATTTCTAGCAAAATATGAGCTTCAAAAGAAAACTAACATTACAAAGGAGTGAAATGATTGATGTGCCTGAAATCCGAAGACAGAACAATACATTTATATTTTCAGGAAAATGATCCAGAAAATTATAAATGATTTTTAAGGAAAAGAAGTGTAATAAATGATGTAAATTATATGGATAGCTAACTTTTTTTTCAAAAGAGAATAGAAAAACATCTATGTGACTTATGACTCACCAAAAATCAATTATTACATCCTTGGGCAAGCTTGACCTAGAAAATACATCTCAAAGTGATCTTTTTTTCAAAAAAAAAAAAAAAAAAGACGCAGTAGTTAACTTTTACAAAAATAGGGTATCCAAAATATGATTTGCACAAAATATCTGTAAGAAAATGTCTTTTATCTAAAAAAATTGTACGTATTATTTTTATTCCCTAATTCTTATATGTTATTCGAAAAATATTTTTGTGATATACTTTTTAAGTTTGGATACATAAAATTTACTATTTTTTAGCGTGCTGAGATTTGGTATTTATTCTATGAGATATGCTTGTTTTACTTTTCATTAAAAAGTAAAAGTTACATTTTGTGTTTTTAAATCTTTCGCTTTTATAAGTTATTTTTGCAATTTAACTCAATCAGAAGATGATGTAGATTGAGTTAAATTGCAAGAATAACATAAGTTATTCTTAAATAATTTTTGAGAACACGTTTTTTCTTCTATCACTTCATGTTAGTTTTTTTATTGTTGTGTTGTATTGTTTAATGTGGTATATTGTTAGAAATTACATTTCATTTCTTTACTATAAGTGAGAACTTTATTTCTCACAATAAAATTTAATTTTTTTTGTGTGTTAAGAAAAAAAAATGAAATAAAATAAACATCTTTACACCTATGCTATAAATATAGTTTAGAACATTTGTCACCTAACTCTCACAACTTTAAAAAAAAATTTATTAAATTTATTCTTTTTTAATGACTAGGGGGTAATCCCTGTTCGCCTAACGGTGAACCAACCCCAATGGTACAAATTATACAACTGTTTATATTCATTGCTCAAATTGTAAACCTCTACTTTGCATGTAATAGGTACTCTTCTTTTCAAACTATCGTAATCAGGGGGAAAAAATAATAAATTTCAAGGCTTCAACTCCGAATTATAATTCGTACAGTTTAGTGCCTCTTCAAAAACAAAGTTCCTAATCACCTTTTCCTCTAAATTTCACAGAATTTTTATTCCGTCTTGGCTTCTGCACCCTAACTGAGTCACATACAATTGTCCATGAGTAAATATTATTTCCCTCGATATTGCACATAAACCGACTTTTTCAAAACTCTGCCACTGTGATTTTTTAATAGTCATGGCAAATGCCAACCTTACAGGGAATTGTATATCTCCAAGTGCCCTCGAGTGTCCAGTGGGATCTTGGTACACATACAGTTTCGTTTTTCTTATCTCCTGATGAAATTTCACACTGCAGTATATTTTTCTGAATATTCTTCACTACCAATCTTATGCCATTGCACAGTCCATCGGTAATACATAAGAGCATGAAGATACAGCCTAATTTCAAATCAGGTTTAGCGGGTGACATTCCCGATGGAGTTAGTGATGATTTTTTTTCAGGCGAATACTGTAGCATAACAAACTTTTTACTACTCATTTTTACTAACTATGCCATATGTATAAATAAATTTATTACAGCATCACGAAAAACTTTTTATATAGAGAGAGAAAACAAGAATGAGACCCAAAATGAAATAAATGCATTTTACGGTTTTAAGTATACCTCAAACACAAACAATCGAATAAAATTTGATGTAAAGGTCATTTCTGAAATAAAAAATTAAGAAAACAGCAATATACTCAAGGTTATCTATCTGTCTAATTTATGTTCATGCATAGAAAAAAAGCACTCTAAAAAAATTTAAAGTATAATGTAATCAATGTAACTCTTTCTTCTCTCTCTAATTTAATAAAACTATAAATATTAAAAATCATAAAAGAATGAAAATTTACTTGCATTATATTGTAATCATTAATTTAGTTTATTTTCAAAAACTTGTATCAGGTAATAATGAAAATAAAGTAAGCCTGTCAAACTTTTTTACAAAAAAGTTAAACACATGGATTTAAGTTATATCATTCTAAAGGCTATATTTTTATTAAAATAATTGGAAAAAAAAACCTAATAAATTAATATTTGTTAACAAGACTGCATTTTTTTAAAAAAAATTCAATTAGCATAATTTTTTTAAAAAAAATTATTCCGTATTCAATAACTTTCGAAAGAAACTATAGAGAATATTTTTCTTATTAAGTGTAAAAAATATTCTACAGCTAAAAATGATTTTAATACGACTGTGAATAAATTAAAGTACTTAAGTTTGATGAAAAAAAATTCAATCCAATTAAAATATTTGGGACAGGACGTAAAATGCAGCAAAACTTTTCATCTAAATTTTTGATCAGATTACCGAATTGATAATCTTTAACCACCAAAAATCGAGTGTTCTTAAGAATTAATCCCTTTCTTTCGACCTATTTATACGAAATAGCATTTTACGTTCCACTTTACACGAAAAAAAATTATAAAAAAAGAACATCATTAAAAGTGCAGACTTGATTTTTATTTTTGAGGCTTAATCTGAATTATAGAATAGATATGGTGGCATCTGCAATGTCCAATGTATCAATTAATCATCAAAGTTGAAATTTTTATTCATTCCTTTTTTGTTATTGCTAAAACACAAACAATTTGTATTAGAGTGGCTTTATATGACATAATTCGAGTATTATTGTTATTATTTTGATATAACTCATAATAATTGGTAAATTTTTTAAAAACTTGGTCAAGAGTGTTCAAAAAATTAAAAATTGAAATATTATTTAGAATTTAAAAAAAATAATTTCGCTATAGATTAACTTTGGTAAATATTGGCACCAAAACACTCAATTGAAAATATACTACACTAAAACACTCCATTGTTCCAAAATTTAGATAATTCAAACTTGAGATTATGGTCTTTCTAAAGATATACGAACAAAACTCTAACACTTGTTGCTATGTGTATAAATAAGCTCCACGGAAAATTCTACCATTGCCCAAATTTGACTAATACTTTAGGTAATATGGGTCCAATTGATGGAAAAATGAGCAGGTTCCATTGTAAAAAAAGGTAAGAAAAACTGTTATTTCTACATACAGGCATTTTTTTACAATTTACATGCTTGGTAAATGATAAGAAGTAAAATTCCACCTTTGTTACTGTACAAATAATATCATAAAAAATATCAAAATTTTTATCTATAAATTAAAAATAATTGAATGTTGAAAATCAGATGAACAATTAAATTAACACAAATTATTAAAAATTTGAAGAAAAGCAACCCTTAATGAAGACTTGCACTTGTATCATACACTACACTCATTACAATAGAAGAAGTCACCATCAAACTCAACACAACTCTCATGGATGAACAAGCCAAAACAATGCACCCATTCCTGTCCTTGATTTTCATCATAATCGTTAGCACCACAAACAGGACAAATAGAAGATGCATTGTAATTTCTGGTGCTGCGAAGCAGGTCACCGCTGCAGCGCTGTTGAGAAAGGCTACGTTGGGACGACATTGGGATGATCGTAGGTGTGAACTTTGATAGGTCACAGTAAGCGCGAGAGAGAGAGAATTGGAGTGTGCTGGGGTGTCGTAGAGTCTGGAAGTCTGCAGAAGTCTCTCAAGCGTCAGTGTTTCGAGATTTTCTGGGTTTCCCCTTTTGGTGTCTCTTTAAAGATGGAATACCTCACGCCCATAAAATTGACACGTGATGCAGAATCCCTTCTGTTTGGATGTAGTCGGGATTACTATTCCACTTTTGGTCCTAGCCCCCCCTCACGTGGTGGACTTTGAAGCTGGAAATTGGAGTGGGAACTGCGTCGGTCACTTCTCTGTTGGCCGGATAAAGGGAGGTCAAATGTTGACTTGCCTTAGAACATAAGCGTCAGTGTGTCGGGTCTCGCGCCAAACTGGAACCGTTGAGACGTCTCACCCTAACAAGAAATGGGTCCTTTGGTGAAGAACGCCGCACTGGCACTTACTGTTGCTCTGCGTTTTACCCTTAGACTTTCTCTGTGATCTCCGTTGCTAACTCTTTTATTCGTAGAAGCCAAACCTTCTGCATTTGTCAGCTGTCTTGCAGCGTTCTTATATCTTTCACGATTTCCACCGGTTATTTTCAGTGTTGGAATTTATCTCAGCTCCTCCAAAAGTGAAGTTACTGATTGCGGGTATTTAGTGGTGATAATAGATGAGCCATGTACTGCTGTAACTTGGTCTAAGTTGTTATAAGGAAGATGTTTATGGAAGGAAGATGAACTCTAAGGATGTGTATGACAAGAGGATGGTCCGGGAGTAGGGTTGGAAAGCATTACTTCATAACGTTTCTGCACTGCTCATATTATCCTTAATCTTACTGCTCATGTGTGTTCTTGTGGCATTTTTCAATAGTTACCATTATTGCTGTTAAAGGTAGAATAAACAAAACCGCTCCCTCCGTCATCGGATACTACACTCACATGGGTTTCATGTAAAATTAGTTAATTTTGCGTATTAAATCCTAAGTAAGATAACTAAAACGTAACAACAACCTCATTTTGAAATTTAGGTAGTTGTACGATCATTTGAATTGGTACGTTTGCACTTCTGTTTGAGCCGCACAACAACACAAACAAATCACACTGTCGCCATGGTACTTGAACATTGCAAACGCCTCAGTGTGAATGCATCAACTTAAATATGGTTATTACATGTAATATGGTTATTTGATTATATATGTCAAAAAAATTTACCTTAGTTCCTATATTTGGCGAGTTTACCCTATTAATGTTGTTACCTGGTCGATCGTTGCTTTCAAATATTGGAGACTCCACGAGATAACAGGAAGTTTTTTCCTGGTACATAGTAATTTATTCAGCAGTTTTCTTGTAAATATAGTACATTTCTTTCTAACTGGAAATAATTAACATTCTCAAAATTCCCAGCTGCATAAATTACACAAATATTGAGCACAGTATTATTTTACAGTGCCTGTTAATTTTTTTACAGCAATGTGTTGCTGTCCTTCATCTCCCTTATATATGCTGGGAAGAATTTTCTAAGAGCTTCTGAAGTTTTTTTTTTTCAAATAATCATCCTAAACCACTTTGAAATTTTCCAGAAGCATCTATTTCTATTGCCAAATTGGCGACGTTTGGAGACAAAATTTGTGAATCAGTATCATATTGAAAAAGTATTTTTTTTTTGCCTACAAATAATCTTCTCCGAACAAAATACATTTTTACAAAGAAGCGAACAAAGTGTTAAATTTGCGTATGAACTCTTAATGACTGGGAAAGTAATTTTCTAAATATCGTTTAGAAGTCCCTCAACATTGAAAAGACTTTCTTCTGTAGGAACTGTGCATTACGATTCTTTTTTTAACGCATTAAAACCAGAAATGAAACAAGTAATAACTGATCTGAAGGAGTTTCTTTAAGCCCAATTGTGTCTAAGAGACATGCCTATGAATTCGCAAACAGGCAGCTCAAATCGTATGCTCAATACAAGGTCAACACTTAACTCAAGGTTTCTCAAACTATGGGGCTCGCCCCCTAAGGAGATGTGAAAATATTTAGTGGGGGGCTCGAGCATATCAAAAAGTTGAAAATAAATGATTATTTAAAAGAATTAATTTACTGAAAAGTAGCAACAAAGTACATTCTGAACTATGAAAAGTAATATAATACTTATCCTATTACTTAAAAGGCATTTAAAAATATTTATTACTTAAAATTAACGTACAAAATTTAATACTCATATAAATAATTTGTACGATTTATAATTAAGGCCGTATAGTAGATTTAGTATCAAAGTATATTATTATTATTTCCTTTAATACATTGTTATCGTATGGAGGGGGTGCGATGAAAACTATAATTGAAAATTGGGTAGCCAATATTCTAAGTTTAAGAAGCACCGACTTAACTCCTTAATTCTGACGATTGAGAGCTCCTGCTCAGATTTGCAGAATCCAGCGGAGTTCTTTCGTTAATCATTTGAAAGTCCATGTTTAAGTATCCAGACTCAAACAAGCAGCAACAATTAAATAGTTCTTTTTATTTAAAATCATACTCAAATTCTCGCCTTGGGAAACAAAACAAATGTTAGCTTTGAAGTGATGGAACAAAGGCAGTAACAGAACTAGGAGAAAAAATTAAATTTTTAGTTTGCAACCAAAATAAGTATGATATGGTAAAAAATAATACATATACCTGACAAGACCTGACATATTTTAAATTAAATATAGGTCATCTAATATAAAATGAAGTACCTTAACATCTCCTACTCTTGATATAAATTCAATTGACTTTATCTGTCTTTTAATCGCAACTGTCGAGTATTTTTGCGAGTAATCTGTTATAAAAAATTTTAAAATCAAAAATAAAATTCATATTTTTTTTGTATATTTAAATATATTTATTTCAATAAATCAACATAAATTCCCTGGAAGAAATATAATCGAAAAGAAACCATTAATTTTTTTCTAAATGTAATAAAAGTAAGAATGATCTTCAAAAGAAAAGACAATAATTATAAAAAAACGACTTGTTGAAGAAAAAATTGATAGAGTGGAGCTTGTATAAAATTGGGGTAGAGATAAAATAAATAAATTTATAACCAAGCTCAAATGAAGGTTAGAGTTTTGCTATACAAGTAGATGTTTTAACAAATGCTTCTATATGGAGTAACCACACACACATACACGCACAAATTTAGAAAGTATAAATAATCAAACAATAAAATTATCTATCACAAGGAAGATCAGCATTTAATATTTTTATTAAGTGTAAAGTGAGTTCAATATTAATGCTGACAATATGGTGGTTGCGGTAACCAAGTAGTCATGATCTCGAACTCGTGACACATGCTGTTTTCAGTTGAATCGTTGGTTTGAGTCATGGCGTCGTTGAAGACCGTCGTGTAGAAGGACTGGTGCATGTCAAATCTATATAGACTCAACGTCCTCACGTTGTTGTAGTGGGGAAGATTAGAGAGTGCAGTACCGGCTCAGGTGTCGTTCACGCCATATAGGGATGGTTCAAAACAAAGGTCCTTCACCAATAGCTTTCGCATTGCTTTAAGATGCAATGTTAAGGCATTAATCAATAACTTCGCATAGAAATTAGAACATTTCGACTCTTCTGAATTTAACAATCAAATCGCGCGCGTGTGTAAATAAGTTTCTTTCAAATTCAATAAAAATGCATCATTCGTAGGGTGTTTAAAAACAAGGGATTCTCAATCGGTAAGAATAATGTACACCACGATGGAACATAAATGTATGTTAAAATAACAATATTCTATTGTCTCTGTGTATATATATTCTATATTTATATATCCATTCATCTCTCAGCAGACATAAAAGCCACGTAATAATTATAAGAAAAACTCAGTCGACATCGTAACATATTAATAATGCAGGGTTCATTTAGCACCTATATGCCGTCTATTTTTTTTATCAAACAATTATAATTTGCTTAGCAAATGAACTTGCTTTTATATTGTTATTCAAATTGCAATTCTGTTCATATATTTTAGAAACGTTAACCTACTATTTGTTCACCCATTCAAAACATCCCTATTATATATAAAAAAAAGTCAACGCTTTTTCGTTTTAATTCAATTGTGAGGCATTTTACAATATTACACATAGAAATGTTAAGTTGTCGTGTAATATAACCTCCCTAAGATTATCAACTCCCCTTCCAGTATTATTAGGTTCGGAACGTGTAGGCGGTTAAAGAATTCATAGACATCTTAATAAATCACTATATGTATTGATAACTCTTAATTAAGGAGATTACATAAACACTATTCAATTTTAAGAACAATAAAACACAGTGGAGAATGAGAAGGGGTCACTAATTGAGGAACTACGAAATCTTAAACTGAATCCACGAAAGATAAGTGCGTACAATTACAGCTACACACGTATACGTAATTACAATTCTTAAGTCACTAACCTGATTTCTTAAACTACGGCAGGTTCGTCTTGTAGGTCCTTGGATCTTGATTGGATCGGATCAAAGCTAGAATTCCCTCTTTAATATACGACTTCTATCTTCAGCTTTTCCCGTAGCTTTTCTACGGACTAATTTTATCAACAACTGTGAGTTGGATTCCGACGCTTCGATTCACTTTCTTTACAAGATCTACCTCTTCACTTGACAACTCTTTCTCATTTCATTTCATTCTCTTCTATTAACTCGCGAAACCCGAACTTATATAAAATATCTCATTTGCATAAATCACGCTTTGGCTCCCGGTGGAGATTGGTTGAAATAAATAAAATTTGAAAGAAATATGTAGATGATTAGTAAAGAACAGTACAGATCCGTCACAAAGTTACTGTGTACATTCTGATCTAACAGCTAAGAAAAACGTTTACTTAGCAATGGCATTTATCAAAACAATGTGGCTTGATTATATCGTAGGAAAAATATCAGTAATAAAGTTGTATAATCTTTAAAAGTAAGTTAAAAGTAAAAAAAAAAAGGAATCTAGAGAAAGAGAAAACTTTTCTTATGCTTGTTTGAATCATAGTTTATGGCAAAGAAATATTATATTTATTCTCTTCAACTTATGATCATCCGAACCAATACAATCATACACACAAAGTGATAAAATGTTTCAATAAAGGTGTGTACTTCTGTGTGAAGACATTTATATCGTTTTTATAAACAGACTAAATGAAAGTAACGTTGAGAATTATAATGTTTACCATCCTGTGAGTCAGAACGAAAAACTGCCGTAATGTGTTGACAATATACATATACACAGTAGACTCTCGATAATTCGAAGTTGGAGGGACCAATGAAAGACTTCGTATTATCAAGTGGGTGAAAAAACTCCCAAAATAAAGGAAGAAATTTTTTTTTCTAACACATTTAAATTTGAAACTGTGTAATAAAACAACAATTGTACACATGTGTAAAATTGTTTTAAAGTATTTTTAAAAAAAAAACACATAATATTTACAGTATAAATATTATCATCTGTTCTTCACATAGTGGACCATCCATTCTTTCTGAACATATGTGTAGAAAGACCACGTGTTAAACGAAAAATATGGATGGCTGACAACAGGTGCGGTTGGTCTATTGTCCACTTGAAGAAAGAAAGCAATTAAAGTGCTTTTTCGCCAGAGGAACTGGAAAATACAAAGAAGGGGTAGCAGAGAGATGATCATCAAAGGGGCTACGTTTCAGAGGAGACATGCAAAGACAATACAACGCGCAAAGCTTGTAAGCTCCAACCTGTTTGTTACAGGACTGTACATGATTGTGTGCATTCGAATAATCGAGAGTTTAAATGATGATTTCAAATTATCGCGTATTGTAGTCTGGCCAGCCACAGATTTTAGTTCGAAATATTGAGTGTACCAAAACGTATATAGTTTTAGTTCGAAACATCAAGAGTTTTTCTAGGGGCTGAGAATATACTTCGAAATATCGAGAGGTTCGTATTATCTAAGGTTTGAATTATATGTACATTTACATTAAGCAGCCATAGATTTAATAAGGCAAAGCAATAAATAGAAATATACTAAGACAGTATCAATGAAAAAGATAAAATAGCCACGCGCGCAGTAATTTCATTGCTAATCCTAACCTATACTTGCCCATACTACTCAGTTGTACAGAGAATCAAATAGTGTAAAAATAAAATATTCCATAACAACCAAAGATAATAATCATAACACTACAAGAATAATACTAAAAGTACTAAATTAGTTACCAGAGCCAAATACCAAATAAATTATATATATATATATATATATATAATTATCCTGTCTATATATATATGATATAACAAATGTTACTCCAAGTGGGGAATTATAGCAGTTTAAATTTTAATATGTATTGTATGACAATGTTTCTTAAACTGTGAGGTGCGCGCTTTATTTTCGAAAAGTCGAAAATAAAAGATTTAAAATAATTATCAATTAGCTGAAAGAAAGCAAAACAAAATACGTGCTGACATAACAAAAAATAAAATACATATTCACATTGATATAAGATACTTATAAACGTATTAATACGGCAAAAGTATTTTACAAGTAATTTATCAAAACTAAATTAAAAACAAGTTTAATAATTATAAGTGACTTCCATGGGCTTGTCATATACAAAATATAAAACTTTTCTTGATAATTCGTGCAGTTTGTAATCAAAGTCGCATTGTAGCTTTAGAGTTGAAGTACATTATAATTTCATTCAAAACAGAGTAGTATGAGGGGAGCTCGATGAAAATTATGACTGAAAACTGGATCGCAAATATTGAAAGTTTGAGAAGCACTGGTGTACGATAATGTTATTATTTAAGCAGTGCTTGTGAGTATTATTTTTTATCATGCAACCATTTAATATATATGTCACATTTTCTATTTTATATTCTAAATTTTTCTCCTTTTTATCTTCATTTTTATATGTCAAATGCATTTGCCTCTATTTGGAACATTTTTCAGTTTTTTGTGTTCTGTTTTTATTTAGGGAGGTTTTAAGACTTTTCATTCTGCTTTTCAACCGAATTAAAAATAGTGATGATTCATAAAACTTATGGAAAAGCAGCCTTTTTATCAAATAGTTTTAAATGAATAAAACGAATAACTTGAAATGTTTTCATAGTTAACATTAAAATCAAAAGACAAGAGAAGCATTGTTGTGGCATGATACACACAATAAATTTGGAATGACCTATTTAGCTCCTATTCAAAATGTACAGAATTCGTAAGCATTCGAAATGTATTATTTGACAATATCTACTTATTAAACTGAAATATTACGTTATCTATGTTAGAAATTTACTAAACATAATAGCTTTCGGAGAAACAGAGGGGAGGGAGAGATGTACAATCATACTGCTAATCTAAAATAAGAAGAAATAAAACAATAATAGCTGTTTCTTGAATTATAATATTTTCAGACAGAAACTTTTTCCTCCTCATTCTGACAATCATTATTTCATTTTGTCAGACACAGAAACCTAATACAATTTTGAACTAGATTTTGTTTATAAAAATGGTTGAACATTTTCTGGTGACTAATTTCGGGAAGTAAAACTAGAACCTGTAAAATAACGGGTTTTTATTTTACTATGGAAGTAAGAAATTACTCATGATTAGGTTCTTAGTCAAAATTTCGGAATTATTTTATAATCAAAAGCTGGATGTCATTATTGAGCCCATTTCGACTTATCTAAAACCTTAAAAAAGATGGGCTTATATATGCATTATTGAAAAAACACAATAAGGTTTTAAATCTTGTTTATACTCTCAATTTTAAGAAAATAAGGAGGAAATCAAATATTATATTCTGTTCCCACTTTCAGCTCTTCAAAAGGTTTTCCTTGCTTGCAAAAAAATTGTTGCTGTTTTGTTAATGAACGAGGCTACAAGTTCGAGAAATATTCGAGAGATATCCACTCATAACATTTCGAGCATAGGTGTAAGCAAATGAAAGTGGGAAAATGTAGTTTGATGCCTGTATGTAAGCAATAAAATATCTCATTCTTCATTTTTTTTACCAACTGAAGTAATCAATCACGACAGACCCCAGATGAGTGAGGAAATGTATGTGAAAGCCACCAATTATTTTTTTTAACGAAATGGTAAGAAAACTTTGAATTGCTTGCATCACACTTGGTGTAAGGCTTAGTAATATCTAGTATATGTAGTGAATACTGTTGCGTGTGTGTGTGGTGTTATAAGATAATAATTATAATAATACTCTCGAGTCCTAGAATTATCTTTTCTTGGATTTATTGGTAACAATAAACTTAACAATCTTTAACAAATTAAACCATTACATTAATTAGACTGAAACTAAAGAGAATTCTAATTTTCAAGATAAAAATCCTAGTAA
This sequence comes from Trichonephila clavata, assembly GCA_019973975.1. Classification (NCBI taxonomy): domain Eukaryota; kingdom Metazoa; phylum Arthropoda; class Arachnida; order Araneae; family Nephilidae; genus Trichonephila; species Trichonephila clavata. The sequence continues at coordinate 15,513 of BMAO01004209.1, forward strand.
ACAACGGCGCCTGGAACGCCGAAGCCAAGAATTACGAGTAAACATCAGCACATCTAGTTATGCTGAAGCCAAGTTCAAGATTCAACTGAAACAGAATTCGTTACATATGGTTTCTACCGAGAGAGACCACGTGGGGTCTGAGGGTGGTGTCAAACACGCTCCACCCACTCAGACCACCCGGTCCATAATTCACAACAGTATATATAACCAGAAAGAATTTAAGAAAAGCACCTGAAAATCATCTAGATTTTTAGATTTTAGATTAGAGGAGTATTCTTGAGATGGCCTTGGCAGTACAACAAAATCCCTTGTGAAAGTGCGTGGTACCTTAATGAGACTACGTTGAAGAAAACAAGTGTAAAAGTGTTGCGAGCATCGTTTGTTTTAATTTGTTAGATTATTTCTATTAGGAACACACCTCGTGTGCATATTTGAACACGGACATCACAAAAGGCCCCTCATTTGAAAAGAGGCTTTAGAGGTAATTGAAATCTCTCCGACATTTAAGTATTCTTTAAAAGTTTTGCATTATAAGCAAAACATTATAAAGAAATTACGCACAAAAAGTGCAATTTATAGTTCTGTTAAAAATAAGTTGAATATTTTCCAGTAAAAAAAAAAGTGTTAGAATATTTAGTACTTTATAAAAAAATTTAAATTTTTATTTAAGAAAACAGAATTATTTCGAAAATGAGGAGTATCATTTGATAAAATTAAATAATAAGAAACGAATATTAATGATTTTTTTCTTAATAAATATTCATAAATAAAAATACGTGTCAAATTTTTCATCATTATCATTGTCATGAAATGTATCGATTTTAAATTCATTTGAGCATTTTTAAAATTAATTTATTATTTTTTTTAGTTAATACGTATTTCTATCATGTCTATCATTTCTGTTTTGTCTAGTTCATTCTAGAAATGGTTAATTAGATTTGTATCAAAAGATTTAGATTGTGTTTTGAAAATATGGGAGTGGATGTGAATGTGTATAGATTCATTTCAGCAATATATTATTAAAAAAGTAATTATTTAGATAATTTTTTCAAAATTTTCTTAGAGAAGTAGATACTACGGAACATTTATATTCTGTTCACTTCTCTTCCAAAAATGCAAAACCGCCTAAGAGAAAGCTCTTCGATAACGTTAGTGAGTAGAGGTGTTCTTGGAGACAGACTTAATCTCCATCTATCGTCAAATCGCCAAAATTCCCGACAAAAATAGAATGCATCTAGAAAAATTCAGAAGCAGATTAATTGAAGAGTCAACTTTAGAAATTCCTGAACGGCTCTTCTAAGCAAAAATAAATATAATGTAGGGAAGCGACACTGAAATCAAATCCTGACTACTACTCGTTTCATTGGATGCATGCGGTATTAGATTGACAGTAGAACGTCATTTATCCGAATTAACTGTGACCGGACACCGTTCGGATACGTGATTATTCGGATAACCGAAAACCGAATGTGACCATGCAGTATATGAAACCGTACACTATGCGAATATTGAAAATCATCACATGCGGGAAACGTGCTTGAAGAAAAAGCAAAATAGGTGCAAAATGTCGCAATTTTACTTTTATTGTGGAAAATAATCACATATTTTTCTCTGTATCATTATACACCTTCGTGTCTTCGTTGCAAGGTCTCCGATTCTCTTGAGCAGCAGTTGAGTAGGACAGCACTCTGATTGTTGTTCGTACCACTCCATAGCTGTCTCTAACGCAGAAAAGCGCCAGTATTTGACGGATCCTTGCTACTTTCTTTGTTGTTGTCCTCGTCTTCATCCGTTTCATCGTCGACAGGGACGGATTCTTCTTGCACGGAAGTCACAGTCTCGTTATCATTCAGCATTTGAAATCCACAGTCTTCTGCATCGCATGCCATCCAGGTTCCTACATCAACAAAACTCAACAAAAGAGTGCGTATACACCCCCTTACTTGGAAACAAACTGATCTAATATTCCGTACACCATAACTAATTCTTCTCTAATATTCCAAACCCCACAACTGAATATCCATCACCATGGGTATTCCCGTCCCTTTTTGGCCTCACGCGAAACAACTGTTAATCATTGCACTGTTCGAAAACGTATCCGGACTTTGGTCCGGATAATAAACGTTCGGATAAACAACGTTCTACTGTATATTGCTGTGTACACTCTGAATTTGTACAATTTTGTGAGATTTAAGTATATTACATTTCCCTGACCAAAAAAAAAAACTGTTGTGGGGTTATCGGCGAGTTCCTGAATAAAATACAATTTACTGCTGAAGATCTTGCCTGTTAACTGCGTGAACCTTTTCTGCATTTGAAAGACGATACACAACATAACATTGCATTTCCAATTGACTCTCAGAATAATTAAACTGGAAAAAAATAATGGAACAATGTTAACTTGAATAAAAACTAACTTTCAATACCTGACCCATGATACATATCCAAATCTAAATTACATTTAGCCATGTTATATATACGGTTTCTTATCGAACCCTGCTTTCGACTTTTGTTTAAAACTAAAATTTTCCCATGTATGTGAAAAATTTTGAATCTTTTCACATATGTAAATAGTATTGTCCCACATTTGTTCTTCCTTCACATATATTGAGGTCGATTGTATTCTTTTGAATGTATTTTGAGAACCTTTTTCGAATTATGCTTACACTATATCCGCTTGGGGATGAAATGTTCTTAAATTACATTTGTAAAAGCCTTTTTAATGTAATAAATGCAAAAATTAATCCAGTTGAAGTGGAATTTCTACTTCAATTGGATTAACTTTTGATTTTTTAAAAATAATATTTCATTACAAACGACTTTTCTGAAGAAAAAAACTGGTTGATACTCGTATTTTATTATTTATCATTGTAGAACTTTCTTAAAATGATTTTTATGAAATACACACCCACTGAACACACAGAGAGTACAATGGCTGTCTTCGGTACCACTTGCAAGGTATTATTTTTATTGCTTGAACATGTTACAACATAATCTATCTTTTCATTTACACAATTTATTATTTTCATTTTGACAACTATATATACAAAGTGGGGTTATTAAATAACGAGATTGAGGCTGCTACAGAAAAGAAAGCATGCGACAAACGCCAACGACCGACAGCTCTTATGGGTAAAGCCTTCTCTTTCTAATGTAGTGTATCTTATTTCTGTAAAAAAATGTTGCCTTAATCTTCGTTCGCATTAGAGTTGTTTCTTTATTTGCTGGAAAAATGATAAGTGTAACAATAAAGCATAGTTCTATTGTAAAATTTCATGTGAAACTTGGAAAAACCATTAAAACTTATAATTTATTGAAATGAGTGTATGTTAGTGAAGGTTTAATCAGTTTATCTTTTTTGAGTGGTTTAAGCGTTTTCAGAATGGCTGAGAAGATATTGAAGAGGATTCATGTCCGGATCGCAATTCCACTTCAAACACGAAAAATTTGGTAATATGGTTTGAACTGGCAGCCGATTAAGTGTTCGCGTGATTTTTGAGACTGTAAGAATTGACACAGAATCCGTAGAGAAAATTTTACAAAATAATTATGGCATGTAAAAAGGGCGTGCTAAAATGATGCCAACAATTATCACGTTGGAACAGTTAGAAGATCGAAAAATGTTTGCTCTGAAACTTTGAATGCCTTTGAAAACGACCCAAACTTATTGAAGATAATAATGTGGGGCGAAAGGTTTTTTTTTACTTGTGATCCAGAAACGGTGCTAATCCATGTTCTGGAAGAGCCCATCTTCACCGAAAGTCAGAATTTTTCGAATGAGCAAATCAAAATTCAAAGTTGTTGGTTGTTTTTACCGATATTCATGGGATTGTGTACTTCATTGGTTTCCTGAAGGTCAAACTGTTAATCAACATTACTACTTTCACGCTCTTGCTGAACGCCGTGCAATAATAAAGAAGAAACTGTCCAAATTGTGGAAGGACAAGTCATGGGTTCTCCACCGAGACAGTGGATCGGTTCATTCTGCATTGTCTTGCGAGAGGTTTCTTGCCAAGTACGGCATTCCAGTGTTGGACCATCCGTTTTATTCGCCGGATCTTGGCCCAAGCGTCTTCTATGGGAATCCTAAGTTGAAATTTGCATTAAAAATAACAAGATATGAGCCCCTTGAAGCTATGAAAGAGAAAGCAGCGCTCGTATTATGGGAGCTGATAGAAGATGATTAACAGCACTTTTTCAAACAATGAAATATTCGCATGAAGAATTTTAGGAATGGAGAAGAGGTGTAGGAAGGTGATAAGTAAATATGTATGAAATCAAAATAAAATATTTTATAGTATCAGTGTCGTTATATTAAGTAGCCACACATGTGGTATTCAAGTTCTATTTTTAACTAATTTTATAGCCGTTACTTTTAAATTCCAGATCTAAATCAAAGCAAATAATAACATTGTAATTCAAATTTTGTATTTTAATTTTAATTAAAATCGATTATTAAATAACTTTAAAGTGCATAATGAAATACTTTATTAGTTGGGTCAAGCAACAAACTGTGTGTGTATATATAATAATTCTTTAAAAAATATACAAATAAAACATTTCTTGTTTAATTAAAGAAATATTTTTGTTTATTCTGCACTAATAAAATATATCTATATTGAAATATCATGGGTTCAAACTAGCTATTAAACTCATTAAATTTATTAAAAGTAACAATTACAAAAAATGATATTAAACAAATGGTAATTCACTTTACAATCAAATCAAGTCCTATAGATCTTATCTATTCTAATTATAATAAACACAAAACAATAAAAGCTACAGAGATATAAATAAAAATCCTATTTTTTATTGTGAGTTTAGATGTTCTGCGATATTTATAAAAGCTTCTTTTCAATCATTGCTCAACAAAGTGGAACGTAATTGTAACAAATATTGCTACACAAATGTTAATTTTAATATAAAAAGCGAGCCCACGATCAAGATAAAGGTGTAAGAAGAAGGAGATGGGAAATTTGATAACATGAATGGGGCAATACGTGAACAAAGAACTTATTAGCGTGAATTATTCTGAAGATTCCCATCTAGCGGCCATTTTGAATTCGTTGATTCAATATAATTTTTCTATGGAAAAACTCTACTTTTCCCCTCAAACCTAGATTAAGTTTCAATTTGAAAGCAATGAAATATATCCAAAATAACGAAAAATAATGGAAGTTAATCTGAAATAACATTTTTTTCACTCCGGTAATTGAAAATATTTCTTTTATCTGAAAATCCACAAATAAATAATTAAAATAGGCACAAAAACGGTCACTATTTTTTGCTCTTTTGGATAAACTTTTCTGCAATAATGTCGGAGCATTAGTTTAGATTTCAAGAGAAAAATAGAATTTCCATAAAATTAATCACGAATTCAAAATGGCCGATTGACGGGAGTCGAAAGAATAATGTCAGACGATTTCGATGCGTAATAAGAAATCAGCTTAAAATGTAAGTTTCTCTCTAATTATGTACAAAAAATGTCGAATATTTTTTATAGAAAACATTGATATTATAGTAAAAGAAAAATTATTAACAGTCAAAGTTTAAGACAAACTCGTTTATAATAAAAATAAATATATACATTAGTCATTAAAACAATTACAGAATGTGAAATTTAAGGATATTATTTAAAAATTGAGGACAATGGAAAAATATTATTCCATTACCTTGATTCACTTTTCTTTTATTATTATTTTTTTTCGTTAAATTTCTTAAGCAATTTAGATTTTTAAAAAAAATAAGTGTTTATCTATTTTTTCATTACGATTAAGATTATTCAACACTCGGAATATTAAAAATCGCTTAATTTTATAAATGCTATTCATTAAAAAAATAACTTTCCTAAAAAAATGCATAGTGATTTGCGAATTTTGATTGTCAAAAGAAGAATTTTGTTCGATCGGATACCACACAAAACTTCAATAACTCCTATTCATTAAAAATTTCGCCATATATTATACAATCTCTTTTAAAAATCAAATTGCATTATTTTTTTTAAAAAAACAGAATACTGAGCTAAGAAAAAGTACGTCCTTTTTTAAAAGAAATTAAAATGTCTTTGGTACTGTACAAAAAAAAAATCCATATTTAAAACAATGTACCTGTAATCTTACTTTTTTTATTTGAAAATTTTTTGACAATATTACGATCTATTGCGATCTTTTTATTATTTTTTTTAGAAATTACCATAAAATCCGGCGTATAACATACATCCGTAAATTTTAATCTTATTTTTTGCGTTAAAAGTGCGCATTATGCGTATAGCGCACATTTTTAACACACAAAATAAGATCGAAATTTACAGATGTGTGTTATACGCCGGGTATAAAAAGTGAGAACTGTAAAAAAAAGAAAATATAAGCATAAAAAATTAGACCACTACATACATTAGAATACTGTTTATTTTAAAAAAAGAGGGGAGGGGATTCAATGTGAACTTAAAGGGTCGTAGTTCTAAAAGTATACTATTGTTTTCTAAGACTTGGAATGATACCTCGAATAAATGACTTCAAATATAAAAGTTTTGGGCATGTGCATTTCTGGTTTCTTCTTAAAAAAAGAATATACCTAAAAATTAAAAATTGCAGCTTGAAAGTATAGATGCGCGTTATACGCCGGATTTTAAGGTAATCATTTTGCTAAGTGTTTTTTGAAATAATTAATAGAAGACGATTATTTAATTTTATACTTTGATTCTATTTTGAATGTTATAAAAAATTACACGTAGCGAACATTAAATTTTGTATTCTAGCGAAATTCAGTTTTTTCTTCGTTTCTTTATTTTCCTTCCATATTTTTTTCTTCTAAATTTCTTTATATCTTTTTCTGTATTTTTGTCTCTTTTCCTCTATTTTTCTCTTCCACACTTTTATTATTTTTTTATGTTTTTTTTTCTTTTATAATTTTCTTTTTCCATACTATTCTTCTTCTATAAAAATTGGAAATGTTGTAGTGAACATTACATTTTGTATATTTTAGAAAATTTCTATTTTTTTCTTCTTAACTTTTTGTACTCTCTTCTTGTAACGGGTCTATCCGCGAATATTCTATTCATCCTCTTTGGGTAAAAATATTTCTTTTAACTGTAAGTTCTATTGAAAGCTTTTTCCCTAAAAAGAAGACTTGATTTATTTAAATGAGATGTTCTATTTAAGCGTTGGCATTTAGGCACGCGATGTTAGTCGACGGATAGTCGCTGGGGGGGGGGGTCAGTTGATAATTGGAGATTAAATATAATTAAAATTAGGAACTATATAGATTTACGACTGGAGGTCAAAAATTAAGGAAGATATTTACAGTGTATGTTGATTATATGTAAAGGGAGAAATAAATTGAGTTTAAGACCTGCTATGCCTGATTTTTGCTCGAACCCCCAAACACCAACAACCCGCGTACGTTGTTACACTCTCTGTTCCCCTTCTACACTTTTTAAGTATGTTTATCTTCTCTTATATTTCCGATTTTTGCAATGACCATTGCAAATAATATTAAATGTTGTATTCAATCGAAATTTAATTTCTTTCCTACTTTTCATTAATATTCCTCTTCTACACTCCTACCATTCTTTTTTCAATACGTAACTTTTTTTTTGTTCTCTTTCTATAATTTTATATTCTTGCCTATTCTTTTCTTTCTGTTAGTGTGCACAATGTTCAATTTTATAGGAAAGTATAAATTCCGCCCACATAAAAATGATTTTGGTATAATAAAATTTAAAACAATACATTATTTTGTATGCTTTATAAGTACAATGGTTCCTTATATGCCAGTTATTTGTAATTCTTATGTTTAAATTATTTTTCATTTGCTTAAAGTTAAATTGTCTTACATGCAAACTATTTATTTTTTCCAAACCAAAGAAGTTACAAATCATCAAAACACTATAAGATGAACTCGTACATGTATTTTTCTATACATTTTAACTCACACCGAATCAAAATGTTATCTTTCGTAACAATTGATAAAATTAAACAAGTTATCACCGAATTTTTAATCCTACAGAATATGTAATCGTCACGTTCTTTTGATTCCGGATGATAACTCCTCTGAAACAATGCACTTTTCATCCCTTTTCATGCTTAGCTGAGTTCCTGCCGCGAAGCTTACGAAATTAAGCCTCGTTTGGATTTGTTACCTTTGATTTTTTTTGTTGTGTTTTTATTTCCACTCGGAAAGACACACTGAAACATTTTTTTATTTTTTTGTTCCAACCGTGGAATGTTACCTAATTAATTTGACTCGTCTTAGTAAAGTATGAGGCAAAGTGCTCTACCCCATGTCGATTCACCCCTTTTTCTGTGATGTAACATAGCTAGTGACTTCCTTTTCTACTGGTTTGCATTTTTCATTGAGAATTAGCTTTTAATTTGCTTACTTTGATTAATTTCCGCATTGCTACAACACATCAGAGTAGTATGGATAATACAAAAAAAAAATCATTATTTCTTAATTAAAAATGCAAAATATAATGTAGAAAGTATTGAAATTTATTTTGTATAAATTCAGAAACAGTATATTTCAAAAGTAATACATTTTTCCTTCTTTAGAAATTCTAACTTAATAATCGTGAAGATTCAGTTCCAACTAATGTTGTTATGCGAGCAGTAGGTGGGAAAATTTATGTAAAAATCATTGTAGAAATTATTTTCGAATTAAGTTTGCCTGCATGTTAAGCAAACATTCTAAAACATATCAGATGCGTCATAAAACGCACATAAAATGCGGTTGAAATATTTATTAATGAATTAGTCTAAGAATATAAAACAGCAATCATAACACATATTTCATTCTCATAACTGTATTTGGGGGGGGGGGGAATAAAAAGTAGAAGGCTATCTATTGTCGTTGGTATTCTATTTTTGAAATTTAAATTTATTCACTGGTGCAGTTAGTCTTGTATCAAAATTCCTTGGGACACTTTTTTTGGAAAATCAATAATAATTACCATATGAATAAAACTTATTTGAAAATATCAAAATAAGACACACATACAAAAAAAACTGGGCCCCTGTAGCTTGAGGCCCCGTATCATATTTGACACGGTGACAGCTACACTCCTAATTTCCCTACTAAAATTCTAATTTTGAAGGGAATATATAAAGAAATATCAAACACAAATATATCATTAAACTCTAAAAATTGTGATAAATAGAAAAATTAGCTCTAAATATTTTTTTAAGTTTTAATCGTTAACATTTTGTGAGGTACTATCCAGAAATATTAAAAATTAGTTTTATAAGTACGCACACACAAAAAAATACATACACTCGATGTTATCCTGTCAATAACAGAATTTATTGAATTCTAAAAGTACAATATAAATGTAAAACTAAATGTAACTATTAATGTAAAAGAATTATATGAATTTGGAATGCCAATATATAAACATTTTACACGCACGATATGTGGGATAAAATGCAAAAATTGCAAATATGAAAAAAATCAGATGTTCTTTGAAAATAAATCGCTATAAAATTTTAAGAGAAAAAGTCTATATATTATTTAAGCAAGTAAGGTGTGACGGATCTATACGGTCTTCGAATAACCTTCTCTATTTTCTGTAAAATAATTTATTTATTTCAACCAATCTTCACCGAGACCCAAGGGTGATTTATGCAAATAAGATATATTATATAAGTTCGGGTTTCGCGAGTTAAAAGAGTTAAGTAAAGTGAAGAGATAGAAGAGTGAAGTTAAGTGAATTAAAGAGCGAGAGGTCAGCACGCAGTTGTTGACATTCGTAGATAGCGGTTACGTGTGGAGCTACGCGAGGAGAAGTTGATTGAAGCTTGTAAAAATCAGTGTTACAGAGTGTGGATACTTCACCCATTCCCCTAACCAGTAAAAAGGCAGAAGTCGTCACGAAGGAGCAGCCGATGTAAAAGATAAGGTCAGTGATTTAATTTAAGATATTGCGAATATTTGTACGTGGCGTAGCTGTAATTGTGCGTGTTTAAGCTTTCCTAGATTCAGTTGCTATTCTGTTATTCCGCTAGTAGTAATTCCCTTTTCGTACTCCACTTTAATTTGTTTCTCTTAAATTTGAATTGTGTGTTTTTAACTCTTTGTGTTATTAGAATCAATAAATCTAGTTGATTTGCAATTATGTCTTTTGATCATTTAAGTCCGCCTACACATCCAGTAGTATTTACAAATAGATAGGGTGACAGTAGAGTGTAAGGGGTGGCATTCAGCCACGACAAAGGTACGTTAGAAAAAATATTCATTCAGAAAACTATTAAAGTATGTTGAATAATTGCTACTTATAATAATACAGATTAAATAAAAATATCACTTAAATATACTATTACAATCATGATATACAATAACTTTGATATTTTGTGTATATGTTAAATTTTTTGTAACAAAATCCCACTGTTCGACAAATACTTTATTAACAACAACATCTTGGTCAATTATTGTCTAACCGAGTAATATTTTTAATAGCAACAAGAGTTTTCTGTATTTAAAAACTATGTCTCATGTTTTAAGCACATGAATGCAGAATAATGTTTTGCGATTTTAGGAAATGAGAAAATCTAAATTTCATGAGTAAAAATTTTCCCGTTGGTTATCCTCTTTATTAGAATATCAAAAGGAAATTTATTTTGTAGGAATGGAGGATTCATTTTATTCTTAGTTTGTATTTCAATTTCCTATTATACACATTCGAATTTGTTTCTTTTTTTCCATTACAAAAGTAATGCATCGCGTGTTGCCATTCACAGCAATATAATTTTCTTTTCGCATGTTGTTTTATACAACATTATTATTTATCTCACTATGTGTCTATTACCATTTTCGCCAACAATCTTTTTTCCATACACTCATATTTGAAGAAGCATGTATCAAGATAGGTGTTTGCTTTTAAATCAGATGTTTATCCTCAATCTCTACCATTGACTACCAGGTATTTATTAAAAGATCTAAACTATATCTCTGATAGACTCAAAATAATTTTTATATTTGCTTAAACTATATCTCTGATAGACTCGAAATAATTTTTATATTTGCTTAAAAAACCTTTACTTTTAATTAATATAATAAATTTTTACCCTTGCTAAAGTAGAATTGCTTTTTAATTCCTAAACAGGTGGTCGGTCAACAAAACGGAAAAAATTATTTCCTGAGCAATATTAATTAACCAATTTCTGTTTATATTATTACGCTTTCAAATGAAATATTTTTTTCTTTTCAAAAATTAAACTCCTTATTAAATATTTTATGAATCAAGCGTTGTGGACTCTTGAAAATTCTATAATCAATAAATCAACAGTACATTTTAATCAGTTACGCAATACCAACTTAAATCAAAAGAATTTTTTCCCACCAAGTCTGTGAAGTTCATCAAATTAAATCCCTTCTTCGAATCTATTTAAACCTTGAAAACGCGCTGAAGTTCAAGGTTTTACCCAGGTTAAAAGGTTTAAGAACCTCTATCTTAACGAAAGCACAATTAAAACAATTGGAATACCATTTCATATTTATATCTTGAAGAAATCAGTTGCATAATTATCTTTAAGCAACACGAGCGTTGCAACTAACACTATAAAAAATTTACTGAAAAAAAATTAAATGATTTTTATTACTCTGCACACTTTGTAGAAACTATTCTTTAATTGGACACCTAAAGACACCTGCGTGTCTGATGCTATCGAAAGCAGTTGGCGCGTGTCATAGAAGTTCAAGTGAGCATGGCGAAAGTTGCAGTTAAAGTAACTTCAGCACGTGCAACAGAAATAAGGAGAAATCTTCCAAACAAACGATTTTCGTCTGGATGCAGAAGTCCTAAAATATTATTAGTTTTAGTCTATTTCTGCTTTTACATTTGTAAATGATTTAGAGCGTAAACTTAACTATCTGTTCATATGTGGAAACTTTTTTTAATGGTATTTAATGAAAATCACCGAAGCTTTGAAATGAATTTCTATATTTAGAACAAAGAAACTCTACTTGGAAATTGCTTTAATAAAACTTTTTTTCCCACTGCTAATTATAAAGGAACAAATGCATCTCGTTTTGTTTTTAAAATATAAATTAGTAACTTAAATTTTAATTTCACTTTTAATGATTCATAGTAAAATAAGAAGAGTAATTCGTATTGAAATATAATTAATGTTCGAAATATTATAATTACGGCATTTGGGTATCTATTCAATCTCTCAGTTCCCCCCCCCCCCCGAAATTTAACTTAAACAGGTTTAAAGTATCGGGGGAAAATATATAATCATTGGGTTAGCAATTATATTTAATTGACATTCAACGAGCATTCCTCACTCAAACGATTTTCTCTTAATTGTCAGGTTTTTCAGCCAATGAGATCAAATTTTTGGAATTAAAAGACAAATATTTTTCATTAAAAAATCCATTTTTTTAAATTGAAAATATCAAATCAATTCTACATAATATTAACAAATTTCTGAATTATATCAAAGAATTTATGTAAACAAATTCATGAAAATAGTTCCTTCCTTTTGTGTAGATATTATTTACTTCACGAATTTATATTTTAAATGATGACAACTAATTAAATGCAGGAAAGTTTAGGTTTAAAACAGGTGATTCTTTATTAAATTAAATATATAGCATGAAATAAAAATAATAATAGTTTACTTTATACAGTAAAAATCTACGAATGAAAAAAAAAAAGAATTACAGAAATGCCATCATTCAAAGAATAACTTTAAAGAAAATAAATTTTGTTTCGAATTTTGTGTAAAAAGTACTTAAAATAGAGTAAATAATTTATATCTGGATGTGTAATACGTTAACAATACTTTCTATTGTATTTACCCGTCATTTCTTTGGTTATATTGACAATTCAATGGAAACTTGGCGAAATCTTGCCGATAGAGCCAAGTTGGTATTATTTTTGGCGATCACGTTGGCGACTTGGAGACCATGTTGAGGACCATTTTTGGTGAGTTCACAATCCTATGGATTCTTCTGGAATTCATTGGAGAAATATACTAATATCCCGATCTATGACGTTAGCGGATTTTTCTCGAAAGATCCGTGAGGCCTATAAATAGGGAGTGGCTTGCCGATACTGAGTTAGTATTGTTTTGACTGCGATTAGTTAGCATTATCTTGACCGTTGAAGAGTCGATCAGCGATTAGTTATTACTTCGGCTGTTGAGTAGGACGAGCTAGTGTTTGTGAATAAGCTTTAAGTATTCTTTTATTTTCAACTCTGATAGTTGTGTCTCAACGCCATAAAAGAGGTGAAGACCTTCTGAGATTTATTATGGGAATATTGTTGCTGTATCCTGTATTTCAAGGAATGTTTTACGATAATAAATTTCAATCGCTCCTGAAGAACTAACTGTCTTGCTCTTTGAGACTTTTTGCATAAATCCTCGAACCCTGATCTACGCAGCAATATTGAAAAAAAAAAAATAATCTATACTTCTTTCAGTTATTAGCATTTCAATACCATAATACATTTTGACCACGAAATATGTACAAAGCACAGTCTCATTTAAATGATCTTATTAAGTGTATGTAGCACCAATATACGAAGTAAAAATTTGTGTTTATGTTACATTACAATTGCTTGTTCTTTATTTATTTGTTTATAATTAATCTCACACTAGAACACTAGAATAATACGAGGGCAAATGATGATAGACTGCCTAATTTAACAGCCTTTATGAGCTATTATTTTCTTCTTTTTTCTAACTTCTGCACAACATTTTATGATAAACCACTGTTATTTAAATTTAGAATGTATTTAAATGAAGAATATAATTGTTATGCATAATAATTATGCTGTGAATGTAATCATCATAATGACATGGAAAAAAATGTACCAATTAAGGTGTCAAGCTCACTGTTTAACTGCGGCAAAAATTACGAGCAAAAAAATAAATAAAATAAATGAAAAAGAATTATTACGTGTTATGTGTTATGATATACATTTTATGAAATAATCAGCCGCATAACTTATTTTATTAACGGAGAAATACATTATCATTACTTGAATGTTTAAGAGAACAAGGGACTCTAAAAGTGATAAAATTTCTAATTTTTGTAGGAACAGCAGAACAAAAACAATGGATTAAGAATGATTTTTAATACATGTGTGTTTGCCTATCTTTAACATCTTCCGTAAATATTATATATTTTCTGGATATTGCTGGAATGAGGTCAAATGGCTTTGTGTTTGAGTTCCACCTCCGGATTTTCATTCGCAGTAGCAACTAAACTTTCAGGTGCAGTCGTGTGAAAATATGATTGTAATAGTAAATTGCATCTTCGGGCATTGTTGTCACTGTTTTAGATGGCGGAAAAACTGCACATTCCGCATCAATTGCCATTGGACATTCATAAAATACAAGATGCAACGTTTACCATTGAAAAAAATAGTGGATTGGCTACAGTATTGCAAATGAATTCAGTCATGATCAGGGATAAGTGTACCATGAACCATAAACATTCACTTAAAGCATTATATAGAGATTTGCAACATTTAAATGGCAACGAGAGAATATTCGGTGTTGCTGTTGTATTACTGTCTGGTGATTTCCGACAGGTATTAATAGCCATTACACGCTCTTCTTTTGCTCACGAGATTAACGCCTGTTTAACAATCGTTTTGATGGCGAAACGTGGAAACACTTCGACTGACCATAAACACGCGAGTACATTTCCAAGATGATCAATCTGAGCAAATATTTGCTAACCAACTACTGAATATCGGAAACGGTGAAGTAGAACTTCATCCCAATACATAATGCATGAAATACCCAGATGATTTCTGTAATGTTCTTTAGGCAAAAAGGAACTGATTGAGAGTGTGTTTCCGGATGTACTGTATAATTATCTTGATAATTATTGCCTCTGTAATCCTGTTACTTAATCAGAAAAAATGTTGATATTGTGATGAAATAAACTTTCATACACATGGTTGTTTCCAGTTGATCCAACGTTTTTTAAACCAATCGACACTATTGTTGATGAAAACAAAACCGTAAATTTTCCAACCAAGCTTTTGAATTCTCTAGATATATCAGGAATGTCACCACATAATCTTCGGTTGGTTCCCTGGTTATTATCTCTCTCTCTCTGTGTAACTTAAATTAACCTAGATAATGCAACGGTGCACGTTTGATCATCAAAAAATTATACCGGGAACTTCTTGAAGCAAACATATTGGCTGTAAAGTTTGAACGAAAATTCGGTTCTGCTACTACGGAATTTGTTGCCACGTAATCCATTGATACCATCAGAATCTCTAATACCATTCAAAAGGCTTCAATTCCGATTCGTTTGGCTTTCGCGATGACCATAAATGAATCTGAAACCGAACAATATTCATTTGATACTTGGACATAGAAAACCCATGTTTCTCGAATGGGCAACTAGATGTTACATGCTCACGTGTGTGGAAACCGTTGAATCTATTTGAGTTAGCAAAATACGGGTTACCGAAAAATATTGTGCACCGATTAGCGATTAGTTGCATAATATTATTATTTGTCATACTTTAAAATGAAAAAAATAATTTTAAAAAGTGCAAAGATTATAGTTTATAAAATATTATAAAATTAAATCTTCCATATTTATAAAATTAAATCTTCATATGTTGTTACTTAACAGCTTCGTTAGTAATTCATACATTATACTACACTTAAATAGGAGATGAATGAAATGCAAAATTAAAATAATTTGTTGTTTTATACTTTATTTCAACCCTTCAAAATTTATAAACGAAGATTAATTTGACTGCATTGAATAGCTTAGAATAATATTGAACTAACGTATTAAAACAAAGCCACAGCAGCGCCTAACCGGGTCAGCTAGTATTTATGTAAAAAATTTGAGTAATTTTTAGAATTTTTAAAATACTTATTCGTGACTTTAATTTTTTATCGAAAAAGTAGTACATTTTTTAAAGGCACTCTAGTTACTGACTCGGGTTGCGAAATTCTTTAATAATTTATCCTAAGAATCTTATACTATGCGTGATATTTCTGTTATTAGAAAAATGCAGTTTTTTAGACTTTTAAGCAAAAAGTTTAAATGTCCGAGAGAATTTTGTTTACAAATAAATAAAGTAAAAAAAAACTTATTTATAGAAAAAAATAGATATTGAGCTATATATATACAAGAGCACGAAATTTATAACTAAATGAAAAACGAAAATAATATCTATTTGAGTAATTCCATCGCCAAAGATGCATAAATTTTTTTCATAGAAATTTTTTTTCAATTAAACAAATATTTTCGTAAATATTGTCTTTTTAATTATAATTTCTCGGCCAAAATATTGAGTTAATGATCAACGTCTTACTAGGGGAATAACGGTAGTATAAGATACCAATCAATAATGGAGAAGAGTATAATTTTTACGGACAATTCTAAATTAATGCGACATACTTTTAACTTGAAATGAAAGCTCAATTCAAACTCCCTTAAATTTTCAAAGGAAGTAGAAAAAACTCCCACTTTTAACGTTTCAGGAACAAAACAAATACGCGCTTAAAGTTAAAAACAAAATCCCAAAAGAAACTGTCATTACATTATATATTTAAATCCCACCTAATTTGTACAATATAGTTCCTGGCTTCCTAAAATCAACAACTGGAACTCTGCCCAAAATATAAGATTTCATAATAACTTTAATAGCATTCCTCAGAGTGAGAAATATTTCCATGTTCATCTAAATAAAAGTCATAGAAACGTGAAATATATTAGGGAATTATAGATAGGAGTTTTAAATTTTATTTGTGTACAGTTAATACTTAATCCATACTCTACCTGTGAATCAAGCTACCGTGAGTCTACATTTTGAAAGCAAAAAAATACTAAGTTTATTAACCTACAGTAAATACACAAAAGGGGATTATTGCTTACACGCATCCATACTATAAGAAATAAACAACTGGTCGAGAACAACGAACAAAATGTTGAAAGAAGCTTACTGAGAAAATATTCCGACTTAATTATGCCTAGGGAAATGGAAAACATTTTTTCCACCGTTTTTAACAAAAATAACTCCGAGCGGATGTTGAAGTGCTTTGAAAACCGTATCACATACATTCTTCAACAAGGTCACATTGCATTTAGTTCCGAAACTCACGTGATTCCGGTGGAACGATCTGATTTTATAACTCGATTTAATTTGTATTTTTTACGTTTGATATAGATCATCAGTGAAATTATCGTGAAAAAAAGTTTTATTGTGATTTCTGAAATGTAAGAGATATTTTAAGCAGAAAATATAATATAAATGATGGTAAAATCTTATGTATATCTATATATAGAAGAGAAAAGCTACTCACTCACTAATCATGATATCTTCGGAACTGTTAAGTGAGTGAGTGAACATTAACGTCCCACTGTTCTGCTACACGAGGGCTTTTTGGGCACGGTCCGCGTAATTTTGAACCATGGTCAAGTGACGCGGACGACACCTGAGCTGGCACCCCTCTCCTAACTACCACACCAACGGGAGGACATTTGAGCTCTAGACAGATTTAACGTGCATCGCGCCTGTACACGGCGGGTCTTCAGTGGTACTGGGATCGAACTCATGACACGCTAGCCACGATCCGATGCCTAGACCGCTTGGCTACCGTGGTCACTCGGAACTTTTAAACACATACCGCAAAATCCAGGGTATAACACACGCCTTAACACTTTCAAACTGCAATTTTTAATTTTTAGGTGTATTCGCTGCATACCGTGCACCCCATTTTTAACGAAGAAACCTGAAATGTACGTGTGCAGTTGTATATTATGAATACTGTGCTTATATTTTGAAGTCATTTGTTCAAGGTATTAACCGAGCCTTAGGGGGAAAAAAATGGCACGAAAATGAAAATTCTAGAACTACAACCCTTGAAGTTAATAAGCAATGCCATTTCTTTTACGTAAACAGTATTTCGATCCATGCAGAAGTATAATTTTTTTCTATGCTTATATTTTTATTATTTTTAAAGCTCTCACTTTTATACCCGGCGTATTACGCGCAATGCGCGGTAAATTTCAATCATACTTTGTGTATTAAAAGTGCGCGTTATACGCCGGATTTTACGGTACTTGAAATTTGGGGTATGGGGATGTTCCTTCCTTTAAGTAAACCAGTGAGTGGTCTTCAAACTGTGTTCCATGGAATCCTAGGGTTCCACAAGGCATACCCAAGGGATTCCACGAGCCACAATAAAAATAGAGAAGAATCTTGCAATCCTAAAATATGTATGCAAAATAGATTCACATTCTCTATGAAGTTTGTGCAGTTACTAGTCTCTCAAGTTCATCCTATTCATTTAAACTATAAAAATTTTATTAACATATAATAACTTTATTTTGTGCATCACTTTTTAAACTTTTATTGTAATATAATAAAAGAGCAGTCAAACATTTTATCTATATACAAGTACTTCCTACTAGATTGTGAATATTTTATTTTTTACCATCTCAGATTCCTCGGGGTAATTTTATACTCATTAGCACAATGTCTTACAAAACTAAATAGTTTTCGAATGGAAAAAGCAACTGTTTGCATTTGTGGGGGGAAAAAACATCTATAATGAAGGATAGGAAACGACTTATCAACAGATTTGATGTTAAAATCTAAATTTAAGCATGGATAGGTCCTAAATTTTATGTTGTAAATTTATGCACAATACACAGTATTTCTCACACAGCTATAAACATTTAATGCCATTTAAGTGAAATATATTTCTCAACGTGAGTGGCTACAAAAACAAAGTTTAAAAAACAAATTGAACTCAGAATATGTTATGTGATTGCATTTAATCTTAATAGACCTGGACTTAACAGTTTGTGTGAAAAAAAGCAAGTAAATATCTCAGCTACTATATGTAACACATAAGTAGGTGACACTTTGATCGCAAATTAATATTATTAATAAGTAAATTATATTTAAAAATAGATTAGAATTTTTTTAATAATAAATGCCATACTTTGTTCAATTGCCTTTACATAAAGTACATATAACATGTTGATCTACTTTAAATATTATTTTGAGATACATTCTTCTAAGTATGGGTAGGGAATGGGGTTCCACAAACACGCCTTCAAGTTTTTGGGGTTCCTTCAGATGAAAAAGTTTGAAGATCACTGAAATAGACATTCACTAAGAACGCGGATTTAGCGAAAATCCACCCCAAGGGGTGTTGCTCTAGCTTAAGGAGCGTTATAGATAAATATTCCCGTTTTTGAACTATTAGGCCAACACAGAACTGTCTGCTGAACTGTTGGACTATCATGCTTGAAATTTGATAAGCATGTTTCTTTTGTTGAATAGAGATCCTCGAAGAACAGATTTTACGGAAATAGACTTCCATGGAGGGGAAGAGGTTATTTTGGAGTGTATTGATAAAAAAAATTCCTGTTTTCAAACAACTATATCTACAGTAACAAAATTTGAAAAACATGTTTCTTTCTTTGAACTGAAATCCGCTAAAAACGAGTCTTACGGAAATAAAATCTCTCAAAGGGGGAATGGGGCTTATTGATAAAATAATTATGTCTTTTAAGAATAGCTTTAGACTTCAAATTTGTCAAACATGTTTATTTTGTCGAGTAGTAATCCATGAAGTATTTGTTTTGCGGAAATCCACTTTGGGGGAGGGGGTTACAGGAGCGTATAGGATAATTCTACCTCAAGTTTAGAAATTGTTATTTAAATGTCCTGTCCTTTTTTAAATGAAGAGATGAGAGTTATAAGAATATTTTTTAACACAATGGAGCGCTTAATATTAGGACTTATATATCAATAATTTATATAAATATATATAAATTATTGATATAGTATAGCTTCATCGAACATTATGAAATACCCAGTGAAGTGAATAGGAAGCGGAAATTGCATGCGCGGTAAGAGTTTGTGCGCATGAATTTATAATGTAATTTTAATCTACCTATGTAGACACATGAGAAAAGTGACTCATTTACTCAGTATGAGATCTCCGGAGAACAACTCCTCCCACAATCTTGAAACTTGTCAGGAGTATTCCTTATAATGATTTGATATATGCTAAGAGCCTTTATGAAATTCATGTCCCAAGAGGGTTGCGGGGACGTTAAGAACAAACTGTTCTGTTTTTGAGTTATTAGAGACTTACAAACTTGACAAACATATATCTTCCACTGAATAGAGATCCCATAAGAGCGCTTTTTTGCGAAAATCGACCGTAAAGGTCCCAATTTAGGTTTTTGAGCAATTAGACTTGCCGATTTGCAATTCGTCAAACGTGTTTCTTTTAATTAGAAATCTGCCCAAAATGGTGTTAAGAAATATCAATTACGAGGGGCTTACAGGGGTGTAAATAATAAATATACTTCAGTTTTAAAAATTCGCCTTGTGCTTTTTTTAAATCAGGATGCAAGTGCTATGCAAATATTTTTCAATACAATGCTTGGACTTGGATAACAATAACCTAAAAAAAGTATAATCTTTCAATGTCATGAAATACCTAACAAAACAAGTAGAGAATTAGTGCAATATGATGAAGTAAATATGTGAAAAGTAGAAAAGCACAATGAAATAAAAAAAAAAAATGGAGCCAAATAATTAAAAAATATTATTCGTGTTTTTAGGATCGAATACATCATGCAATCTAGCTTGATACATCAACTTTTTTCCTTTGAGACTTGACAGGCTAATATGGAATACCCGGAAAAAAAATAGTATAATCAGTAAAATTTAAAAATAAACTATATAGAAGTTAAACAAATATAGTTTGAAAAGCATCAATGTACAGTATAAATAATGCATAAAAATTATATTATTTACAAAATAATTCAAATAAATGAAAATCCCAAAATTAATGAAAAACTATCATTAACTAACTAAAGTGCAGATCTGTTGTTGTTGTTAATTCCACGCGACCGGCAGTGCAAAATCGAAGCCCACGAAATTCATCATGGAAAATGGCTTGGTTTTAAACCTGTTGTTATCCTTAGCTTTGATCACCATGCAGGTGGCAGTACGATTTGGCTCGTTTCCACCCTAATTTTGAAGGAAAATAATCTGTAGAGGGGTCAGCAGCCTCCCACCTCTCTTCGCTTTTCACTAACACCATGATAGGACATGGCGTAAAGGCACTACACATTTATAAAAACCCATGCCTTCTCCAGTGTTTGGAGGCCTTACGGCACAGTAATCTGCTTCACCGGATGGACAGTGCTGCAAGCCCGTAAAACATTTTTAGCCTCGGCACGCCCGCTCTTAGCAGCGGGGTGATGATGTCTCCATAACCAATCGCGGTAAAAACTGATCATCACCGTTTATTCAACCCTTCAATCGATTGAATAGGCGTTGTAATGTGGGCATCTGGACTGTGAAACAGTCCTCAGTCCGATATCCTGGTTGACTTTGGTGTTGGGCATGGCGATGTTAGGGTTTTTCTTTCTGCTGAACAGGAATCATGGCTATTGGCTGAGACGATGGCATCTGGGAGGCGTGGCTATGATTCTTCATCTGAGTGCTGTAGAGATGAAATTTTTTGGCATGGGTGAGAGCTTACAGCTTGCTCTCTGATGATTGGTCGGTGGTAACGTGTACATAGACTTCTATTGGCTGCCCTGGGAACCCTTCAATCGGTGTATGGGGGAAATTAATTTATACGATTGGCATCGCAATGACCTCATTTACCCATTTACGGCAACGGCAGTGAACGTGTGAAGCGTCATCGTACGCTTCCAATGTAGATACATGTGTCGTCTATACATTTATCGAATCACTTGCATAAGTAAACACAGTCGCATCGATTGTGAAAAGTCGATTCTCTAGCTGGCTTCGGTATTCCATAAATATATTTCTTTTAGAGAAAAAATGCGTGTCTTAAGTCTTAATAAAGGCGGTCATCTTAAAATGTCTTGGTGGTCCACCGGTCCATCGCGATCGACTTAATGCCCCACCCTGTTGTAAATAATTTCTTTAACTAATTCATTTTCTAAAATAAATAATTTCCTGTAAAAGAATTTCTCTCATGCTTACAAAAAAATTTCGTGTTCGTACCTCTTTTTCAAACGGTTTAGGATTGTGTGTGTGTGCATATATATATATATATATATATATGCTCCCACAATTTGGAAGCATGGTGTAATTAATATTCAGTCTTACATTCTAATGGGAACAGAGATAATAGAGGCCTTTTTGGCTCTAGGAATATCTTTGCATTTTTATTTATTCTGAAGCAACAAATTGTACATTGTCTTGTCAATGCTCGTATTTTTTTTATTGAATATTTTTTAGAATCTAAATTCCTGCCTTCAATGAAAAATTCCCTCCTTTACTACAGAGAAAATTCCATATGAGAAGTATTTCAATACCAAAAGCAAACTGCATCTCTTAAAAACACACTAGTACTTATAATATCATTATAAGAATTAAAAATATGTGCAAATGTATGATAGAAAGAAGAAAAGATCAATTCCCATACAGTGTATGGGTAAACTAGTTGTGGCTAGCTTTAGATAACCCGTACGGTGAACGGGCAAACCATTTAAAGGGTTAAACAAATAATGTTTCTTCATTGCATTTACAATTAACGATATGGATGTATGTTTTTTAGAGCGTGTATGTGTGTACGGGATAAACTTGAATTTTTTTATCTTATTGAATTTTTTAAATGATTGTGGAAATACCGTTCTAAAATGTGATTAGAATATGCCTTAATTTAATCATCTGATCTTTGTTTCTGAAGCTGTAGGACAGTAGCTTTAAAATTAGTACATAGTTGCAAGAAACTGCAAAAAACTGTACAGTCTCATATATGAAATGTTTTGTAAGCTACTTTATTAAGGCGATCATATCAGATAACAAATTAGCAACTAAGACCTTTCAACCAACAAAAGATTATTCATGTGGAAGAAAGATATACATCATTAATAATCAGGGCGTAGCTACCGCCGTATCAATGATACGGGGCCTCCAAGCTACAGGGCCCCAACATGCGTAACTACAGTCCCACTAAGAGGGCTCCCATATCTAAAAGGGCCCTAAAGTAATTTTGATACATGGCCCGTTCAGAGCTAGATACGCCAGTGTTGATAATCTACAGTACAAAATTGATAAGATACGAAACCCAAAGAAGCTGCGACCCAAGATGTTTGAGAAAAATTCATTTTACCAGCATAAGCACTTAAAATGTGAAAAATATAGTGGAAAGAAATTTGAAGAAAAATAGCATGCAAATTTACAATTTTATAAAATTTTACTCTAAGTGGCAATGATATTTTTTTAAAAAGAGCTGATTTTTACAGATTGAATTAAACAAGTAACATGAATTTTCCTAGTAATTCTAAGGAAGTTTAAGTCACGAATAAAATATCAATTATATCACAGAATTTATTAAAAAAAGCACTAATTAATCCTTCGAGATTTTTTTTTATTCAAAATTTAGATTTATTTAGATTCATTACATTCTATTATTGCATCTTATTCTTAAAGTACAAAAATTTTCTATGTCCATTAACAAAAAGTCAGAATTTCTAAATATTTTCATTTAAATTAAATATTAAATTTAAGTGTATCACAAATTGAAGGAATTTGATAAATATCCGATTGTCAGGTCTGATATAGTTAAAAAATACTAACAATTATCAACCGGCGAAGTAAAAATTAAATTCACTATATATCAGGTGTATTGCATCAATGCATTGGTTTCTTTACTTTTTTCCATTTTTTTATTTTTAAATATTTAACTATTGAGATCATACTTTTATGATAGTCGGCCCTTAAATTTAAAAACGAAAAGAAATTATTGTAGCATTTTGATGTTAAATAATAAACTTATTAATCACTAATTTTAAATCTTTCATTTCGTTTATTTGGACAAAACGAATTCTGAATTAAAACCTCTATCTCGTTTTAAATTTATTTTTTCAACTGAAATTTGAGGATAATAATTATTAAATTGTAATTAAATATTAAACGATATCGAGCGCTCATTCAGTTGGCGAGAATCGTTTAAAGATAAACTGTGAAACATGGTAGATTACATTTTCATTGCAAACCTATATCTGTTGTACGCTAGTTTCGGTTCTTTCAACTTCGATCAGGTTGAACGGACAGTAAGAGTTTAGATGTTCCCATCTGTTGCGGCATAACTGAAATACTCACGCATCTTCTGTTTTCATTTCTCTTCGAATATGTGTTTACATAGGACATAAAAAGTTCACACTCTCTTCAAAAACACTTTGTGAAATTGATGGTTTTATTCTTTGGATTTTTTGCGGATCATATAAAACTGGGTAAGTTTATTATTAAAGTTTATTATTATTTTATTTCATTTTTTCCCCAAATTTTATTTTTACATGCATTTAAAAAATATCAATTTGACTTTTGAGATATGTTTTAAAATTGTTTGGAAAGTTTAAGAAAAGATTTGGCTTAAAACTTATATAAGTTGTAAAAATATAATTAATAAAATACGACTGTTAAATGACAATTTGATTTAAATATCATAATTTTAATTTTAACTTCGTAATTTTAAATTAATCTTTAGAAATGTTATACATTCATCACAAAAATGGTTTGGCATATAAAATGAGTTAAAAATGAATTAAAATTTCTTATTTAAAATGTAATCAGTATCAAACTGTGTAAAGTCAAATTATATTTTCTCCTGCATTTTCGTATGATATTGTTTTTAATTTTAAGGTTGAAATATGTTTTAAAGTGATTTGAGAATTAATATAAACGTATACAACTGTTGTGTGTGTAAAAAAAGCATAAACATAAAATGAATTATTGAAACTCTATGACAAAAATAAGTACATTAGTTCATCATTTTTATAAAAAAAACTGCAGTTATGAATAGAATTATAGAAAATTGTTTTTTCTCAAAAAATCTGTTAAAATGTTCAGAATAAAAACAATTAAACAATTATAAAGGATAAAAGCAATTAATTATTTTATTTCTGCTCATTAAATGAGCACTTCCAAACTGTTTGAGATACTATTGAAACTCAAAACAAAATTAATTCAAAAATGAAAAAGAAGTTACTTTAACATCTTGTGTGTGTGTGTGTGTGTGTGTAACGGATATTAACTATTATTAAAGAACCTTTATTTTTAAAAGTTTTTTGGTTTGGCTTTTTACTAATAAAAACAAACAATTTGGTTCAGTTATTTATTTTCGATTACCATTAAATATGCTCCCATATTTATTAAATATTATCATTCATATTGAAATAACTTTAAATTTAATTAAATTATTTTTTGTTTGATAAAAAGTTCTGAAGAACAAACTAATAAATACAAGTTTTAAGTACTAAAAATAAAGGATATAGAAAAATCATCCTAATTTGTTAACGGAGCTATGTAGTTTTAAAAAAAATATTGAAATTACACAGTAATTTATGTCATGAAATTGATCGCTTGTGAATATATCTTTCACTAACGCGGAAATTGTAATATCGGTACCATTACCAATCATAAGACGGGGAAAAAAACTAAACTTTGTTTCGATTTGAAACCTGTTAACTTGTTCCTATTTTCATTTTCTTCTTTTTTAATGATAATGTTTGAGAATTATTTCTTATATTTTTTTAATAAAAGAACTTAAATGTTGAAAAATAAAATTAGAAGCCTAAGTCAAATTGAAGATTTAATGATGGTGTTTGAGTATTATTTCCAATAAAAAAATTTTTTTAACTTAAATGTTGTAAAATAAAAATAAAATTTTATGTCAGAATGAAAATTTTTACAGTAGTTGTGGTTCAGTGTTTAGTCAAGGATATATGTGGGGTTAGGACAGTTTGTATTATTTTTTTCTCGATAAAAGAATTTTATTATTTGCAACAAATTCTATTGTTAAACATTAAGCAACTTGGAAGTATAAGAAATTGATATATTCTATACGGAAAAAGAAGATATATCCAATAAGAAATTCAAAGTTTTAAACGACTGAAGTTTGAAAAATTGAATTTTTTTCCTTTTTATTTTTATTTTTATTACAATTATGTATATAATTGTAACATAGAAACTTGTTACAATTATGATTTAATTCCACAACAAAAATGCATTATTAAAATATAATTTTCATGTTTTTAAATGAATTTTTTAAAAAATTGGTCAATTTTGTGTAAGTAAATTATAATTTTGACAAAGTATTATAACTACTTAATTAAAATAATTGCTATTTGATCAGTCACTATCCCAATTAAATAAGGATATTTAATTTAATATTAATTTAATCAATTATAACAGAGAATCCATTAATTTTAAAAATATTTTACATTACTTATACTTTATTATTTTGCGAAAAATAAGGCTCCAGGGAAATTTTCAGTTCACTAATTATTGGGAGAATATGAAACGTAGAATTATTTTCTTACACGAGTGTGAATAACAGATTCACACACACACACACACACACACACACACACACACACACACACACACACACACACACACACACAATATATCTGTTATATATATATATGCAACGCATATTAAGCATACTTTGCTTTTATATACATACATATATGCTGATAAAAATGTCTTGGGTAAATTAAGAATAAAGCACGAGAATATTCTTTCTTCCCAATTCTAGAAATGCATTAATCTAAATAATTCAAATAAAAAAAGACATAATAAAAGAACTAAGAAATGTTGAATTTGAAATATTATTCTGAATAATATTAAATTTAAAACCTTTTTTCCCATCACAATTAAACATTCTGTTGTTGTTGTTGCTAATGCCACCTGCCTGACGGTGTCAGATCAAGGCCCACGAAGTGGCAAAGGGCTAGATGTACGTCTGTTGTTAGTCGTAGCTTTGAGTCCCATACAGGTGACAGTACGATTTGGCTTGGTTCCACTCCTATTTTGAGGAAGAACACTCTTTAATTTGATCCTATGAATGGGCACGGAAAAATAAAGACACGGGTCAAAAGTTTAAACATGAATTTTTATTAATAACACACTGGGATAGATTTATCCCCGGTTGTACCCAAATTTAGAATAATCTCTTCCCTCCATTCTAAAGGTTGGGGGGGGGGGGTAATACAACTGCCTCCTTCAACAGGTGGGGCTTCCAGCCGTATGAATTTCGAGCTTTTCTAATAATCAATAAAAATTGTTTATTTTGTTTAATTTTCAGGATAATAAAAGTAAAAATTCTTTTACGGGTTATAATAAACGTCTGAAAATGCATCCTTTTTTAAGGTTTTTATTTGAAATTTAAAAAAATTTCGAATACAATTTTTCCCTTCGTTTGATAGTACATATCAAATAAAATTTAGTATATGCTGCCAAAAATATTATGAGGAAAAAGTAAAACATAAAAAAATAAATAAATAATCTTCCATCATAAGTACACGTGACTAGAATTATATTTTCAAATTTTAGAAATAATTTGAATTTTCTTGCTATTTTATTTTTTGATGTCCATCTACATAGCATTGTTTTACATTTAAGCATACGTTGTTATGCAAATGTACATTACATTCATTTCCTAGATAAGATTATTTTTTCTCAGAACTTATGATATATTTAATAGAATAAAAAAAAATGTTCACATTTAAAATTCCGTTTTTAATTTACGGAAAATCAGATGATAATTGTTTTTCCGAATGGTTAGTATGCATAAGACAAGCAAATGCCATATGATTTGCTTGAATAACTTCTCGTTTTCCTTGTGATTTTTATTTTTATGTCTAAACAAAATTTAAAATGAAGGAAGTTGAAAAAATAAGACAATGTTTTCATATCAAATTATTTTTTGTTTATTTTATTTTATCCTGTTTTCTTTAATTTTTGAATCCGAGATAGTGGACTATGAAACTCTACTAATCGAAATGTACATTAATCGATTAAATTTAACTTCACTATGCTTTTAAATGGGGCTTCTAGTTCAAAACTGAATTAAAAGAGTTTAACTCTTAATCACAGTTTTAGAAACTGAAGATATTTTCTTTCAATTTTCATATCCTAACGAAAATAACAGTTTCATATTGGTACTTCAAGAAAACAAGCCATTACGACATAATTCTAAATATTTTTTTATAAGTTAACTAAGTAATTAAAATATTGTATTAATTTATTTTTATTAAAATGTTAAGAAAAATTATTTCGGCAAACATTTGATCCTGTCTTTTATAATTAAAATAATAATATTTATATGTTATTAAATGTGATAATATATAGCACTAATTTCGTTTAGTACTTTTTTTTTTTTTTGCTTTACATTTTGAGTTATTTTTGCAAAAACATTTCTGGTATTAAAAAGTCGACATTTTTTAAAAGGAAAAACAGGCTTTTTCAATAAATTTACCAATATTTTTCTACATGAAGTTTGACAATCTTTAGCAAGCGTGTAAGACAATAGTTCTATATGTATAATAAGACGATACATTTACAGGTATCATATGACATTCATATAGGCGTAGTAATACAGATGTACATTATACTATAAGTTATTTACGATACGATACTTAAGTTGTGTGTGTGAAGTCGTGGAATCCTTAGTTAAGGGCATAATTTCGTTGGTGACGTTGTATTGAAATCTTGGTATTCCAGGGATCAAAATGAGATTTGTTGATGTTTTTTTAAATGAAAAAAAATTTCAGTCAACCGATGGTATGATGTAGAAGTCTACATAATTTGGTACCAGTTTGACTGATTTCTTTATTATTTGACGAAAGTTGTAAATTATAACATTCATCATCAATAGTCCTTGT
This sequence comes from Trichonephila clavata, assembly GCA_019973975.1. Classification (NCBI taxonomy): domain Eukaryota; kingdom Metazoa; phylum Arthropoda; class Arachnida; order Araneae; family Nephilidae; genus Trichonephila; species Trichonephila clavata. Next base: position 44,184 of record BMAO01004209.1, read on the forward strand.
AGATGGGTCTGAATTTCAAACGGTCCAATATCTGAATTTGTAATTTATGCTTCAAATTTCCTTTTTATGCCCAGGATGCTATAAAATTTCTTGAGTCTCTAGGCCCTTCTTACTACTCTTTTATGTTGACAGTATGTAGCATACACTGCCAAATGGCAACCTGTAACAAATAAATGTGCTTGAATTAATCTCATAAACTGACTCGACGACTGCCAACTTTCCACTCATTACGGGAATGACGTAATAATGCAGTCTAGCACTGATGCAAGTTGAAAAAAAGACATTTGGCTATTTAACCTTCCATCGGGCGCAGCTGAACTGAGACCTGCAAAAGCATTTTGTATCAAATCAGCAATTGTGACTATTTCAGTTTAAGCTTCATTTTGTCCATGAAACTGGTTCTTCTTCGTTTAATTTGGTGCATTTCCTTTCCTTTACCAATATTTTGAATTAAAATTGATTAGGGGGAGTGGAGAGGTCAAAATATGTGGGTGGCATCTCAGGCCACGTGCGCTTAATTATGTTTCGTTCAGAGGTGCACCCTACGAAGGGTTAAATTATTCGGATTACTATCATTTTTCTGCCAAGTCGAGATTAAGACCATGGCTGAGGTCGGGAGCCCAGGCTCAGTTGGCCCATGCCTTTAAAAGTCCCTGTCTATGTCTGAATGAAGTCCATACCCATGAGATTATTTATACAGAAATCCCTATTATCCCCAAGTACTTTGTTTAATTAAACATTAAAATTTTTTATTCTTTTTCTATAACTAAAACTACAGAAACTTAACAAAAGCTTTAAATTTGAAATTTAGTAACTATTTTACTTTTAGAAACTCAATTAAATGTAATCTCACATCAAAATAAAGTTCATTCTTTACAATAAATCTAACCAGCAAGGTTTTCAAAACCTAAATATCACACGAAAATCATCACTTCGTTTTAATCTTTTATATTATTTGTAATCCGTTATACTCAAACAACGCAACTCTTCCCAAAAGAACAAAGAATTGCGAAAACCTTGTAAAAAGTCCTTTAGAAAAAAGTATAAATTGCACCTGCCATAGATAAAGATACTATTATAATTGAAATTTAACACAACTCTTTGAAAATATCAAAAAATTCCGTTAGATTGAAATATCAAAAATAGTACAAAAGAACAAAGAACCACGCGGGCTTTAAAATTCAGCAGGGAAAAAGTGCAAATTACATCTCTATACGAAGATATTAATATAATTGAAATATAACCAAAATCCTTTTGAAATATCAAAAGCCGCCGTTAGATTCAGATGTCACAAACTAATATTAAGTGAACAAAGAATCACGCGATTCTCAAAGTAACAATGATTAAGTTGCAACCCCATTTGCATAGATACTATTGAAATTGAAAAATTTAGCAACAAACTTCCCTCCAAACTATCAAAAAAGTATTCTTTTTTTCTCTTTGGTCATTTACAAAGCGTGAGTATTCATATGACAATCACAGTCCCACGCACTCTAAACTTTCCTAGACCACAACTGAAAGGTTTCGATTTGTACTGTGGATGTAGCCTAAAAGCCTTCCGTCTAATAATCCCCTTGAGATGACAAGATAATAACCAAAATTACAATCGCCAATGTTAGCTTTTTGCACCCCGTTAATACAATTGAGTTGCACTTTGCTTAACAATGGAATGAACTTTCGCGCGGCACTTAGGTATATATATTTGCACTTCCTGGAAAGTTCTCAAGCTTTGATTTTCGCAGCTAGTTTAGTTAAATAAATGCCGGTAGATGCGTGGAATCTTTTTTTATTTTAACGTATGAATGGTAAATCTAGATAATCCACTGTTTCAATATTTGAATCAATGTAATTCTAAATTTGTTAAGCTTATTGAATTTGGCGATCTCTAGGTTTTCTTTATAATTCTCTTCGATAGAATCAAGACGCGAATATCATAGATCTTAAACTAGCCGATATTACCATCGGGATACAATGAGTTCTTTGCATTTTTTTTTATTTGCTTAACGTATCCATACACGTTCAGAGTACTTTCTAAAATAAAACATTATAAATACTTTTTTGTAGATAAATACTTAACCAGCCAATTTTAAAATAAAATGTCTAAATTTTACAAAAATCACAATTATAATGAAATTTTGACAACTTTTTAAAAAACATTCAAAGAAGTTAGAAGGGAAATAATAATAAACTTATATCAATGAAAGTATTACTAAAGTAAATTACATACATTATTTATCCAGAGGATGTACTAGAATTTTAATGTTTTATTAAATTATAAATATTTTAGAGCTGATCCAATTAATATTATAAGAAATGTGACATATTTATAAGACAATTATGGAAATAACATACCGCAACTCAAAAAGTATATACAATACGAATTGTTTTTGCATATTCCAGGTAAAATAATATATGAATTAGGTTCAAAAGTTAGAGTTTCTTAGAAACATATTTATATTATTTTGACTAATCAGCCTTACCATGATATATTTCGAATAATTTAAATGTTCATTTCTGGTAGATTCAAGCCCCTGTTCTGATTTTTCCCTTTTTATGTAATTTATTGTAACTCGAAATGTAAAAGAAAAATAATATATTTGTTAAATCAAAATATTGCTCTATTCAATAAAATAAGTTTGCTAACTGTTTTTTTTTAATTAGCTTTCTTCAACCGATTAAAAAATTCATTAATGTTCTTGTAGTTCTGAAACATGGTTAGAAGGCAAGGTTGACACTCAAATTGACACCCCAATCTATATATCCATGCCACACTTAACTAAAGACTGCGCGCGCGCGAGAGAGAGAGAGAGTTTGGATATATTTAACATACATTAGCCCTTTGGATCGGTGAGACCTAAGCCCCACGACAAGACTTTGTGGTTATGTGTGTTTGATAATTTACTGACCCCCCCCCCTTTTTTTTAAAAAAAAATTACTATTGCTATTATTGAGAACATCGATGATATTGAAGATTAATTTATCAAGAAACTTTTAAATCCCATACTAAATTTAACTTTTTTTTGCAGCTTTATTATGGATTATATAGATGACTGATTTCTCTTTTTGGAATTAACAAAAGAAAACTTTTAAGATTACAGCTAATCTCAAAATTTTCACACCAAGCCACGCGATCTTTATAAAACAGCAGAACTTAACGTGTTGAAAATTTTATTAGTATATACATTTTTTTCCGTGAATTTCTGAAAACAAAAATGGAGACATTGCTACAGGAGTTATGATGAAGCTAGATAATATAAAATGAAATTGGCTGTTTTTGATTAATTTATCAAAGTACATTTTTTGTTTTGATAAAGACTGTAATGAAAAAGTCTTTGCAAAAAATTGTTTCTAAGAGTTTGATTTGGGAAATTTTCCTCCCTTCGCGCGATCTTCCAGGTATTTGCCTTTGGTAAAAAGAATTCAAAACTTGATAAAATAGTTTTTAATGGGAAATCAAGCTAAGTGATTTAGATGAATAGTTTGAAAAAAATCGAAACTTTTTATACTTTAAAGAGTTAAGTAAAATGAACAACTTTTTTTCTCTTGTTTATGAGTACCGTAATGTATTATTGAAAAAGTAAAAAAAAAAAGCGTAATTTATTTCTTTTAAACATGATATGTTTCGTTTTTAATTTTAAATCAGGTAAATAGCTAAATCTTCCTAGCATGAAGACAAAAAAATTATACTTATATTAGCATATATATTTATTTTTGAGTCTGGTGCGTGTGAGCTATTTTATTCTACTATAGTTTTACAATAAATTGCAATTTTTTTTAAACTGCTTCATTTCAGAAGTGATTTCATCAGTTTAGAAAACTCAGAGGTATTTAACTTAATTTCAACATTAAAAATATCTGATGCAGCTTTTATATTTATTAATTAATATGGAATGTGTTTTATATATTTTAATACTTATCTTACTGAAAATTATAATGAGTTCGAAAAATAGAGGGACATAAGTAAATCATTTTATTCAAACTGTTCAAATGGAAGCAAGGCTTCATCCTTTATCTCAACTCTATCATTTCAATAAATATGTCATTGTTGAACAAAATTTCATCTAAATTTCATTAAATTTAAAATTACATTACCATTTCTTGTGTTTTCACTGTCTTAAACTGCATTCTACACTGGCTTATAGTATGAAAGTGGTTTTAATAAACAATATCTTTTTTAACTCTTTTTTTCATTCACAATATCCAATACTCTTGTTGCCAATTCATGTTTGCTTTTCTTCTTCTTTTTTTATTTTCGAAAGTATTTTTCATTTATTAGACATAAACTGTAAAAAACGTGCAGTATATATCTAATATACTTTTTAAAGTTTAATTAACACCAAAACCTAAATAATTTTAAAATATGCTTCAATTTCTTAGTAATTTTAATTAAAAAATTTGCTTCACATTTGCTATAAATAACTTAATGAAAAAAAAATCATGACGCAATCAATAAAATTCACTATCAAAACGATTGTGTACTCGTATATTTGTCTGTTATGACGGGTTTTCTTTAATGGACATCGGTAGTACTCTTTTAAGATATTGAAATTAATGCTTATAAGAGAAAAAAAGTAGTTTAATTTTAAACAATTTTTTCAAAAACGTTTCACATTATTGTCTCACATCTGTATCAAACACGCTAAAAAAAATGAAAATTCAACCCAAACAGGAAATTATCTAATGTTTCTGTTTGTTAATTCAGAATGTTCAAACTACTAATGTTTGGGAATAACACACACACACACACACACACACACACACACACACACACACACACACACACACACACACACACACACATATATATATATATATATATATATATATATATATATATATGATTTAGGAGGAGATATAGTATATTTCTCCTATTTAAGCGTATCAAAAATTTAATAAATATCGAAGTCGCATCGTTAAATGAAGCAAGGGTTTTGATTTCCGTATTTTAAAATATCTTACACGGCTCTACGAAACATTAGCATTTATTTATTGTGTTACGTTAGATTTTTCCTCTTTGAAAAAATAAACCTTTTACAGCTGCTTTTTTAACAGAATTGTCTAGCAGGTGTTTCAGGAGTTAACGTTATAACAATGATTTAGTGCTAAGAGTTCACATGTTGTTTTAGAACTACAGAGGTACAACGGTTTTCTAACTCTGGTACATGTATATGTAATTACAAACACGCGCGAGATTAGACTGAGTCATAATTATTTATCGTAATGTAACCAAATAAAAAATATTTAAATTAAAAATTTTCTTGCTCATGTCATTTTTATAAAGGGTAAGAAGACTCTAGAGCTCATTTGAATTATGTTTTAAAAAGTGGCAGAGGTGTTTTTATAATTAATTCAAAGGGGAAAAATTATTTCTAATGAAATCTTAACACTCTGGTAATAAACATAGAATTCTTAATTTTCTGAACTGGTAAGCAGACGGATTTTTTTATTTATTTATTTTCAATAAGAAAATGTGCAGGAGACCACAAAAATGTTCATACACTTGCAATTTATAAAATTCAATGTTTTCGATGAATAAAAATTAATTTATCGCAATTGTAATTTTTTTATATCTGCAGCTTGTTCTTAATGGAATAACGTAATCAATTTTTATAAGACCTAGAATAACTATTGTTTTAAAAAATTAATAATAAAAAAACTACTAAAAATTACGCTACAAAAAAGTCTTTATACACTTCAAAAAAAATCTCTCCATAGCTTTAAATATTGTACTGTTTTCTTAACACTTCCACGCAATAACGCCTCCACCTCCATGTTTCACTGTTCCAACTAGATTCTTGGGATTAAATTTCAAAAAATTCAACATTGAAAGCAAATTGGTTGAGATCAGAGAAAATTCACAACATTTTTCGTTCTGACGGGCAGATAATAGTTTGTAGAAGAAAAAATGATTAATATTAATCCCAAGAATTTAGTCGGAACAAGAACACGTTTACCATATGCTGAAGCATGGAGGTAGGTGAAAGTGTTCTTGTTCCGACTAAATTTTTGAGATTAAGTTAATCATTTGGGGGGGGGGGATAAATTGGCTTCAGGGTTAGGTAATTTGGAATTTTTCGATAATTTTGTAAATCATGAGCTCTATTCAAATGTTTAAAGAACAATTTGAAATTATCTGCCAAAAATTTAGTTATTGTAGACGACTTCATTTTTTTTAACAAGATAATGATTCCAAGCTCAAGGTTCTCAATGTATGCCACTGGTGTCTCTATAACTGTCCCAAACTCTGAAAAAAACCTCCTAAATCACCTGATGTAAGCCTAGTAGAACATATTTCATGAGAATTTGATTTGAAAAAAAAATAAAAAATGACATATAAAAAACAAAATGTGAAGCAAAAACAATAACCTCTAACGTCAAATAACAATCAACGTTCTACTTGAAGTACCTAGAATCGTTGTGTAACAGAACTTCATTTTTTTTTAAAAAAAAGACTTTTTTTGTGCATTTTATTAAATTATCTTTGTAACAAGATTTAATTAGCTCACTGAAACTGAGTTGGACTAGAACTCAGATTAGACTCAGTTGAATTAAAATAGCATTATCTAAAATGAATTACCAACTGTTATAAATTTCCTCTTCATGAATTTTTTCTTGGAGAGTTGGGTGCCGACTCAGGTGTCGTCTTCGTCACTTAATCGTGATTCAGAGCTATGAGGCTCGTTGCCAATAACCCTTGTGCTGCTTCAGAGTGTGACATTGACCTGAAATTTGTTTAATACAAAACAAGAGATATCTTACTGACTAATTTTATTCAGTTTTCAACCAACAATACCAATGATTTTTTTTCTACAAACACTGTTCTTATAATGGGAGGAAAAGTTTTAAAATTAAGTACCACAGTTCTACAATACAAAGTGTGAATTCGTAAATATTTTTGGAGAAGGTATTGAAATCTTTCCCCTTCACTTCAACTATACCACTAACAATGAATATATATGGTATTCCTCTTTCTCATTAAAGACAAGGAAATAATCTCTTGTAAATAATTTTCCTACAAATAACAAAATTGATATAACAACAAATATTTTACTTGAGGAAATGTGATTATTAAAGCTCTTCAGTAAGAAAATAACTTTGTTTTTGAAGAATATTTTTCCAGATGTGTTATGTTCATTTTCACAGCTATCCCTGATTTATTTCCACTGAAAATTTAATAATTTGGAGATATATAACATCTCGTTTGAGATACCTTACGTGAATTCATTAATCAAATATTCATAGAATATTCAAATTTGATTTCCTGTTTGTTTTGCATTGGTACAGAGAAAATGTATTCAACTACCTCTCCATAATAGTTGCGAATAATTCAAAAATAAAATTACCACTGAATCAAAATTATTTTCGAATGCATATTATTTGAAAATCTAGTTCCTTCATCAAATAGCTTTAGGTAAGGAAACAAAAGAACTATATAAAACGGGGATATTTGCTTCAAGTGAAAATGAAAATAATGTATGTTTTCTAAGTATTCTACGCCGATATTAAATAGCTTGTGTATGGAATAAACAATACGAGCTAAAGAAAGTAAATAAAAAGAAGTTAAGTGAGAAAAAAAAACCAGTTAAAATAATATTGTAATTTTCCATGATTTGTCAAATATTTCTCTTATTTCTTTGTATTGGAGTACAAATATTATTTTATTTCTGAAATCTAGAATTAATCCAAATTTAATTTAAACGTATTTTTTTAATCCGTAACTATAAATATTACACAACGCACACGTGCTAGCTACTCTTATGAAAATCAAATGTGAAGAAACAGAGGCAATCGAAATAGAATTGCTTACGATTCTAAGAACGGTGATGGAAAAAAAATAATTAAATAAAACATCAAAATTAATTCCAATTCTTTTTATTTGTTCTAAAAACAATTTAAAATTTTATTTGTAAATTTCATTAAAATAGTATGAAAGAACCAAAAAGAAAAATAAAAGCAATCAAAACATGTTACTTCATTGAATAATTCCTATGAAGCTTAGAATGTTAAATTTCAAAACAATTCTTAAAGAGAATTGAAACATTGTTTTTGTTTCTTAAAAATTAATTCTTTATAAATATTACGTAATTTTTTCACGCGTTTTACCAATTGTGTGATATATGAGTGAACGAAAAATGAAACAACTTTCCTAAATCAGGAAATAATCTAGATCGTTAATTATATTGTAAAACTTTCTTAATGTAGGTACGTGTTGAGTAAGCAGCTGGCCCAACTGGTAGACGTATTAGTCTACTCTTGCCTATTAATAAAATTGTTATTTGTATTAAAATTAATTCTTATATTTTTAGAATCAAAGTCGAAATTGAGATGAAAAACCTGTATTGAAAAACTTAAAAGTATATCTAAATTACAGTTAGAAAAAAGCAGAGTAAGGCCTATGACTGGTACATTCAGAGTTTTGAAAAAGAATTCGAGTTTTTCAGACTTATTCATTTATTTTACTTAATTGTACCATTTATTTTATTGCACCAATTTTATTATTGTTTACTACAAAATTTCTGAATTCTTGTTTGTTCTATTTAAAGGTAGTTAATTTTTTTATACATTATGCTTTTAATTATTGTCTACATGTGCATGTTTTATTTATATTAATCTTATCTTACATTATCGTTTGTAGTTTAATTTCAAATACCATCGCTATTAGTATTTAAGGAATTTAAATGAGGTTAGAAGAAAAGAGTAGAAAAAGAATAATGAAGATACCTAAACTAAGGTATAACAAAGGATTACTTTCTTTTGTCAAGTATAATTTTATTAGAAAGGAAAACTCCCTAACCATAATATGTAATTTTAGATATTATAGCACTGAGATTATAGAAATGACACTCTTTTTAAACAGAAACTGTATTCTTTTTAAAAGAAAACCGAACAATATAAAAAAAACAAATACAATGTATATTTAATGCAACACTTTATTAAATAACCAGATTGTCAAAATAAATTTTAGGAAATAATATTTAAGTTGGAATTTAAAGAATTTTCATTCTGATGCAAGTATTGAAGTTGATTTTAAGTTAAAATTAATAAATATATTTCATCCGAAATTTTGTACATATTCTTTGTTAAGAGCTCAATCGACACAAGCATAAATGCAGTGAGCATTCCAAATTTATATTCCAATTTTTAAATTCTATGTATAATTGTCAACTTTGCCAATAAAAGTTGGTTTGAATTGTAGAGTTTTTTAAACACGTATTCACATAGCAATAAGAAACTTCGTACAAATAGGTAATTCATAAGCTTTAGAATACTTTGTAGTGGCCATTCAGCTGAGAATGTTGCCAATCGTTGAACTCTGTTAAATAAATATTCTGTAATGTTTCTTCTTAAGCTGAAGAAGAAACTACAGATGAAACCACTGAAGAAGAAACTATTACTTCTACCTTACACTGATTTCAATGCATCATGAAAACATAAATGCGTTATCGTTAATGAACCTGTCACAAAAACGTGTGACCTTGAACGTAACCTCTAAAGGTATTTTTTCGATCTCATTAGAAGTTAATGAAGAAAATTTCTAATCAATCAAAGAACCAAATTATTACGAAAGTCAAGAAGTCAAGTTTAAGTAGAATCTTGAAATTTTACGCAAGTATGAAATAACTTCCGGTCTTTGAAGCTTTTCCGCTTAATTTAGCTCGATTTCTCTCGTTATGTTCTTTGAAAAAATAATTAATTTAGATTGAAATAGAGGAAAGAAAAATAAAGGAAAATCATTCCTATTCAATCGTAGTAATTCTAATTAGGGAGAAAATATTGATCATGGAAATGATTTATTCATGTTTCCAGATATATTTCTTAAAAAATATATCAAATTACTTTTGTATGGTAAAAACTCTGTTAAAAATTCTTTTTTTCTCTAAAGAACAAGTTTGTGTTAGAAACCGTATTTTACAAAAATTTGTAGTTTCTATAAATTACTTTTAAAATTGTAATTATATTTATTATTAGAATACTTTTCCACCTCAATTTTAAAGTTTAATTAAAGATTTAATTTAAAAAATAAAAATTTTCAAATTCGTTTCATTTTTTAAATTTTCTTTCTTGTTTGATAGCTTTAGACAATGTCAATTATGCTTAACTTGAATACAGGATAAATTTGAAAAGTTGAATAGTATGAATATAAATTCTTTTATATAATCAGAGTGTGACGTTTAAAAACCAATTAGTATATTTGAAAAATTATTTTTTCTAAGAAAAATAACTAACCAAGAAAATATTAAGTTTTAATTCTCTCCAAAATGAAGAGAATTAAAGCCATATAACTTTGTGTTGTGTGGGATTAAGTAATAGGTATGATTATTAACTTCTAAAAGACACTTCATGAATCCTTGTGGATACAGGAAAAATAATCCGAAAAATTAGCAACAAATTCTCAAAAAAAATAGTAAATACTTAATTACTTTAAAATAAAGCATTAGCATTTGAAGGATAGTCATATGAATTATGATAGTAAGGTATTTTTTTCTCTTCTTTATTGTTCATATGTAGAAAAAAAAATAGGAGTAAAAGAATGTTTTTATGGATTGTATAAGTTGCTATTCAAAACTATTTCTTAAAAAAGCTGTTCTGTTATTTAAGCGTTAAGAATAAGCTCATTTATATATGACGCCATGTATCGGATGATTTTTTAAGATAATATAATTAGAAAGGAGTCATGCCTAACGTAGCATTGATATCAAATGTTACGTTCTATTCGTCTTGTGATATCTAAGAGAAAAAAGATTTAATAATTTTTAAAATAAGATGAATAAAGTTTAAAATTGACAATAATAGAAAAAATAGTTTATACTACTACTGTAGCATTTTATAGTATATCGTGAAAATCAGTATTGAATAAGTTATATAATTACTGAATTATACATTTTAATTTATGATTTAACATTCGATGTTTAAAATTTTTTCATCCTATGACACATTCTCATTTAAGTTAAACATATTCTACGATAAAATTTATTTTTGTAAGAAAAAATTCATTAATAACAATTCAAGCGAAAACTGAAATAGTTTACCAACTGACACTCACTAATAAATAAAGTTAACCATTTTTTTTAGCAATTATTGTTTTTCTTTCAATTTTATATTTATGATAAAGTAGCATGTAAAAGTCAATGCAAAAATGAATGAAACATGTTGAAGCATAAAAAAAATTACTAGCATTTTGAAACAGAGATTTCTTAAAAGTAAAAGCAGTACACTTTTCTGGTTGTGCTCTCAATTTTAGAGAAATAAAGTCATCCTTAGTAATTTCAATATTTTCCTTATCACCATTCGTACATTCTTAAAGTAATGAAAACTTATCGTGTGTAAAGGTAGTGTAAAGGTTTTAATTAATTGTTTAAACCAATGCTTCTCAAACTTTCTATCCTTGCGACCCAATTTTCAATCACAACTGTCATCACTCCCCCTCCCTCCTTTCCATACAATAACAATGTATTGAATGCAATAATTATATACTTTGACGTAAACATACAGTACGACTTTAATTATAAACCATACAAACTATGAAGATAAGTATTAAATTGAGTATTTAATTTTATGAACATTTGCATAGGGTCACTGGTATAATTGTGAAACTTGTTCTGAACTTAGTACTGTTAAATTAATTATGGAACACATTGTGTAGTACTGATACATTTATAAGTGAATTATATCAATAGAAATGTGTATTTTATTTTTTGTTATGTCAAAATGTTTTTTGTTTTGCTTCATTTCAGTTAATTAATAATTTAAAAAAATAATTTTTTAGTTTTTAACCTTTTGATATACTTTCGTCCCCCTCGGAGGGTTATCATGCCCCTTCAGTTGGAGAAACACTAGTTTAAACTATAATCAGACGCATAAAATTGCAATTACTATTTGAAGCTTGGAATTGCAGATTTTCCGTTTATTAGAATTTAGATATTCCATGCACATTCGAGTACTAGTGGTCACAAGTTTCTTTTATATTGTAATAAAAATCATGGTGAGTATATAAGAATGACGTGATTCGTAGGTGTTACTCTAAATATAATAAATGTGTGTCTTTTACTACATAATTAAATAAATAGTAATCAAAATTAAAAAGGAATACATGGATCATTCAACTTCATTTGTTGACCAAATTCTTAGTAAAAATGTGACCTTCAAATGTTACCTCTCATTGTTTTGCAACTATTTAATTAATCCAAATAAATACCTTAAGCCTTTAAGATTTATTTTATTACAATTGTTTGGAAAATATATTGAACATATCTCAACTAATCAATATCAAGAAACTATACAACTGTATTTGATAGCAATTTGTTAGTCTGGATCAATTGAGTACACATATTATTTATTAAATTTTCATGTTAAATACTTTTTAATCTAAAACGTGATATGTACTACTTGATTTTAAGTTCGTTAAATTTTGTTTTCTTATCCTTTTTGCTGTTATTAAATCGAAGATGGCTTGTATGGTAAAAAGAAAATGGTTCTCGAATACGCTTGTTGAATTGTGTATTTCATATCGCTCCATTGTTTTATCGATGTCAATAAGTAACACCTTATGTCAATCCTACTTTCCGGGTCATTAAGAGAGTATTGTGTTAAAGTTAATACGCGTTATGCCTATAAGTAACATTAAGTGTCAAGATTATACTTCTTAAGTATTGAAATGACGCGTATTAAGTCAGATCGCGTAATCCTTTTGCTTCCAGTGTCAACAAGTCACATCAAATGTCAAGGTTACGCGAGCACCTTTTCTTCCTTAAACCGCAATATTTGTTGAGGTCTGCGACCTCAAAGAAAAAACGAGGAAATCCTTTAAAAAAAAAAAGAAGTTACAACTCTGTACTCACGTGTGTTTTTAGTTTCTTTTATTATGCGCACATAGGTATGGGATGGTTCGAAAAACATGGAAACGTCTCTTCCTTTTACGGCAGGTGGTTCCTTTTTTTCCATCTCTTCCAAGCTTAATTAAGTGACCTAATTTGCAAGCGATTTTCTTCCTCTGCAACTCAACTTGACATCTGTAGTAAGGTTTTCGCTTCACTTACTGTTAAACCCTCTTTGCTTCACTTCGCTTCACTAATCAGCAGACTATAATAGGACTATGTAAAAGCGTAAATTAGTTCGCGCGTTGACATCTGATAGAACAAAAAACTTATCGAATATCGTGTTCATTATTGCTCTCGTAGCTATAAATAGTTACATGCGGTAACCATTGAATGATTAAACAATGCTTACAAAAAAAAAAGCAAGAAAAGAAAACGCAAAAATTCTTACAGACACGAAAGTAAACGTTCAACAAAGATGTTTGTCTGGTTGTTTCTGGAATGAGTAATGAATATGTAATCGCTTGATTTCTTCAGTTAACAGACTGAAATGGGGGGGGGGATATTTCTTACGAGGGGAGTTCAATGAAAAAAAATCAGTGGAGTTTAAAGATCATTGAAGTGTTTATTGTTCCTTTTAAAGGAAATGTAGAAAGAACTATGCGATAATTATTCCATATTCCAACATTATCCTGTTCGTAGATGTTGTTAAAAATATCCGACGTAACCACACTCGAAGAGGAAGAACAGAAAATTATAAAATATGAATCATTTATATAAACAGGGAGAAAGTCACGAATAATTTAATGTATATGAATAGCATAATGTTAGCATTTTAAGCAGATGAAAGTGGCATGAAAGACTACGAAAATTGAAAATAACAAAATATTGTTCTGAAAATATCACAAAATATGTTTGGGGATTATCGAATTTTCTTTTTTAAGAAAAAAATCAAAATTTATACATAACTGAAGTAGGAAAAGGAAGAAATTTATTGAAATGTGCTGTTTAATAAGCATTTTTTCCGAAGACTTATTAATTTTCCCTCCCAAATATTTTTTCTATGCAATTCAATTTTAATCTGATTTTAATTTAAATAGAAAACAACAATACGAAAAAAAAATTGGCAGTTATAGAGACTGCCAATAAAAGTGAAAACCTAGAACTTTTAGTATTAAAATTTGAAATTTCATAATGTTTGAACTAAAATTATCAACATCAATCTGGTTTTCACATCGATTGACACTCCGAGCAACAATTATATGCGTGTTTATATGTTTTTTTTTATTATTCAAATATATTACGGGTTGTACAAGATCATGACAAAATATAAATACAATTCAATTGAAATAACAAAATATACAATCATATTTTTTATGGATAGTATTTGTATTTACTTAAATTTTAATGTACTTGATCTTTAACGTTATTTTAATTGTTTGTATCATTGCCATCATTAATTTCAACAATACTTAGACTTTTTGTACTTTCAATTATTTCATTCTGTCCTAAAAGATACAATAGGCTTATGTTAACTAAAGTAAGAAAGGAAAATGTTTGATTCAAATTTACCTATTGCGTAAAAACCGCATCGATCGTCGTTTTATATTTTGTAGTACTGAGTTTTCGATTATTGGACATATTTAAATTAAGTGTTTCATTTAGAAATTCAATTTGTCGTAGATTTTTATCATCTGCAAAGTTAATATTGAAGTCTCCACTTAAAATCATCGGTCAATTATCACATTTTTTGCCAAATATTTTATCGAGTATTTCAGAACCTTCTTTTGTATAAATCATCAAATTTTCGAATAAAAATTGTTGTATCTGTCTTACAGATTTTCCAGGCGGAATATGAACGGCAACCATTAATATGTATTGTTTTATAAAATTTTTAATTTCAAAATCCATGATAAAAATGATTGAACAACTAGAAGACTGTTTTACCACAGTAGTAAGAAAACATCTGAGCCACTGTGAAATACTAATCCGGATTGCGTGATGCATTGCAGAGGTTAAATATTACAAAATAAATAATACAAAATTTTCAAACACCAGAATAAATAAGATTTAAAATAATTTTAAAAAAACATATTAATTTTCAAACGCCAAAATAATACGAATATTTGAAATCATTTTCTGTTATTTATTTTTTATCTTAAAAAATATTAGTATATTTATTTAGTACTCAGTATCGAACTGCACAATGATTCTTCAATTAAACGATTCAAATAATAATCAAACAACTACAAAACAAAAAACACTATTTCAACAATGCACAGTATATACACATTGAACTTTCACTAAATCCATTCAATTTCACTTATAAGATATACACAGCACTATATGTCAGCTATATAGCTACAGATATACTACTATAAGCATGTCGGTGACGTGAACGCACGAGATTTCACCCATCCAAAGAGTTTCTAAGGCGAACAGCACACTGCGCGTGCGCCAGTCAGAGCATGTCGGTGACGTGAACCCATAAGATTTCCCCCTACCAAAAAGTGCCCAACGCCGCTAAAGAAGTTTTCACTTCAATAATGATTGACTTTTCGAAATGAATTTAAGGGAATTATTTTGCTAAGTACATATTCGTTTAGTTATCTAAATTTATGTATAATTATTATCCTGAACGAAAACTGCTAATTGTACGTATGTATGTAAACTAATTTTTTGTCCAATTCATTAATTTTTCTTTTTACATATTTTAATTATTCCAAATAATTATTATGCAGAACATTATATTTCCTGTCACTGTCATGAAAAATACCATGTGCAGTGCTCTAAAATATGTGATTCAGACACTATTCAGATATTAGATATTATTAGGAAACACATATAGTAGCACTAGAAAAATAAAGTTCCTAATCTGGAACATTCTACATTACATATGATTACATTGGAAAAGTAATTGTATGTATACATATATATACTGTAAGGAATCCGTTGTAAAAAGTTAAAAAATCTTGATTTTCAAAGAAAGTAACCAACTGAGAAATTAAATGATGTATTATTCATAATAATTTTCAAATTAATTGCCTCCTTGTAGAATGACATATTCATGTTACAATGAAATTCAAATCTAACAAATTATTTTCTTCATTTTTTGTTTACGTTTTTTCTTTTTAAAACGTAGTAAAGGATAATTATTTATAGAGGATCTTTGTAAATTCTCAGTAGTTTTAAACTATTTTTACAGCAGCAATTTATGGAAATTCTTTCCTCACGAAGAAGTTTGATATGCTGCATGAAAGGAAATAATTATGACTATTTATTTTCATTTTACATTATTCTAAATTAATAAATATTTTAGTTCTGGACATACATATCACAGAAATACACATAATTTAAACTTCCTATTCAAACTTCATGAACCACAAATTTTATTAACCATCCCATTTCCTGCTAAGTCTATATTTTGTTTTTGTCAGAATATGCATGCTTTGAATAGCAATTTGATATTTTATCTTTTTCGTTCTATTTTAAGCATTTTGTTATTTTCTCCCGAAATAATGAATTTTAATTCTTTTTCTATTCCTTCCTCATATTTTCTTCTTCAAAAAATTATACTTTAAAATCTTTTTAATCCGATTATTTCATGCGGTAATTTTTGGCGCAGTCTTGAATAAAACTTTGAAATGAATGAATGAGTTATGTATTGAAATAAAAGATTCAAAATAATTCAATTTTTTTATCTTTAAAATTTAATTTGTGACTGTTATGTAAAGAAATGGAGCATATTCCATTCTCAGAAGCACTGCGTCAAACATTCTCACCCTTCATTTTTTAAAGGTATCCATTTTATTTCCTCTTTTCTTTTGTTTGAGTTTTAGAATATTTGAAATGAAAAAATTGTCTAATTGCATTCCTATGGTCCAGTGGCTGAGGGGTAGTGTATCGTGCTTCCACGCCACAGGTCCGGGGTTCAAATCCTAGCCTGCGCAACGCTGACTCAGCCTTTCATCCCTTCAGTGGGTCGATAAATTAGTACCAAGTTTTCTTGGGAACTGAACACTGGGGGTTTTACCGTCAGACTGAACACTTGGCCGAAACATCTGCACATGCATCCCATCGCCTAAGGTCACGTATAAGGCACAGTAGGCCTTGGTCCTACGGGGCTGTTGCGCCACTGAGTTCAGTTCAATTGTATTCGCTAATTATTTTAGAAGAGTTTTCAGACAGAGATAGACTCTCTCACAACAAAAGACAGATTAATAATTGAATTTATTTTTCATTTATTTACCAAATCGTAATTTCAACTCTCACCTTACAAAAATAACAGAATTGATTGATTCTTTTGGTACTTACGTATTATCGCAACCAATTGGCGACATAACATGAAACGATGCACATGATTGCCAATTCAGCGCATACGAAACATAGGAAATCGCAGTTGCCAAAATTATTAAGAGAGTTGGCGATTATTGGTTGCGATAAAAAAAAATACGTAAGTATCATTCTTCCTATTAATCTGTTGGTCTTCATGTTAACACTAGAGCTATCAGAAATGGATCTTGTACTTTTGAACCATGGTCAAGTGATGAGGACGACAAGAGTTTGCACCGTACTTTCCAAACTTTCACACCATGTCAACATGAAGTGTAGGATCTTCAACAGATTAATGCCTATCCTCCTCTTTACAAAGAGATTTTGAGGTGTACCAAGACTCAATCCCAAGACTCTACAGTTCGTGGCCAAGTCCACACATCTACCACGACTACCTAGAAAAAACAAAAATAAGCCTCGGATTATTACTATCAATGTCTACGACTCTGAAGCAGTATCCCAACAATTTCTATTCGCAGCTTAATGAAAATAATTTCGCATATAATTATCTATCTTATCTAACTGGTCATAATTTCTCCAAACCTTGCAGAGAAAAAGTGTATAAAAGCAGTCAAAAAAGGTGGTAACTTTTAGTTCGTAAATATTTGCATATACTTCGCATATGGACAAGGATTTGATAGAAGTAGAATCAATTAATATTATACAAAATGATGTAATGAAAAGATGGACAAATCTTACATATATTAAACTGTAACTATGCAAAAATAATCGAATTATTGTTTCTGATAGTCCACTGTAATTCCTAACAATTTTACTTTTTAGATGTTCAATTTTTTTAGTTCAATATATTCTTGTCTTCTAAAATTTCTACAATTTATTCGCTATTGCAATAATTTTACAAATACAATGATAGAGAAATGATTAATCGATGTTATATTTATTTCTATTCCTTCATGAATATATAAATATATAATCAGATTTCTCTTCTAAAAATATTACTTATGAATTTTGATTGCAAGGACCACAGCGTAAAACAAAGTTTACCATGAATGAAATTATCTTTTATCTTATTCCGCTTATGATTTCCTGCAAATATCAAATATATAATTTATAATACTTATTTAAACAACTGCTTTAAATAAAGCCATGAGCAGATTAGACAAAATACAAACTGCCTACAGCATTGAATATATCTTCAGTTAATAAACATTTTACTCCAGATAGATGAATCAGTTTCCTGTATATTGCAAACAAAATGATATACAGGAAATTCCGCTGTCGAATAGGCTGCAGGCAGTGGGGAAACCTCAATCTCTACTATACCTCAAGTTTCCTGGAGGATTATAACTTGGAAGCGTAGTCCGTTCCACGCCAGTAGACAACTCCAGATAAATCCAGCGCGGAATTCTGTCTGCAGGCACAAGGCCACACGGTCAAGTACATAATTGAATTGTTGCCGATTCTGGAAGTTGGATTTTGGGAAGATTTTCTGCTCTGTGACTTCTGGAATACTTATTTTTAGTGCGCTATGTTCATCGTTCATGAATGGATTCTTGGAATCGGAAGTTATACATTCAGTTTTTAATCCAATTCATTTGTATTTTCTTAAGCAGAAGGGAAGACAAATAAAGGGTTTAAATATATAAATCAAATTACTTAATGCTCTGTGTACTCAGTAATGCTGTCTTGAGTATTCGCAGATTTTGTTGCAAGAATGCATAAATTTCGAAATGTGTGTTTGTGGCTGTAAATTTTACAAACATAAATAAAACAAGAATCTTCCTCCCAAAATACTTTTCCAAATACATTTGGTCAGTCGAATTGAAGAACATATGTTAAAAAATAAATGTATTGCTGCTTTTTCCGATTTATTTTAATAAGAACAGTGTTCCAATAAATTTATTGCCATGATTCTATAATATTTTATGCTGGGACACTTAGAATTTTTTTTGAATAGGTGCAGAGAGCTTATCACTGATAAATAGATTTTGATTTTTCAAATAAAGAGTTTATTGGTATATTTTATTAGTACATTGATTTTTACGTAAAAAAGAAAAAGTATAAGTAATAATATAGCCTAAATATCTAAATTATTGTTGAATTAATACAGGAAAAATCAAACTATTTTGATATGCGTGTTCCTTAGTTCTGTAAAGATTTTTACTTAGAAATATTGATTTATTGTCTAGTTTATATTGATATTTTAATGTGCATGGATAAAAACACACAAATAACAAAACACATCCTGTTTCCTCGGAATTCAAATAACAACTGAAGTAAATTTCCCTTACGATGCTTTTACCAAGAAGCAATATCTCCACCATATACATAACTTTTGAAGGTGATCCTTGTAGATCAGGTGTTGGCAACGAATATTTCCTACTGAAAAACATCATCCGTGAAGGGATTGTTAACATAAGAGCAAAGAGTTTGGTTGTTTGACGGGCTGATATCAAAACATTCACCATTATAACTGCTCCACTATTAGACTAATTGACAGAAGAACTGAAAGCATCACAACCCTTGAAGGGTTGATTTCCTTCAGCAATGTAGGCTGTTAAAAATTTTAGAAGAAATTTTAAGAAAAAAAAGCAAGGTTGTATTTTAATAAATGTAAATTATCGTGGATAGGAAAATAGAATTTTTCTTAAAATAAATCATCTAGAGCCTCATAGCAAAAATTAATATAAGGCCATATGTTATCTTCGCAGAAAGACGATATCATATTCACTGAACTTGAATCTACTGAAGAGTGATTATTACTTTCTTGCCTGGCTTTTTGCACTTTTAGATACTTTTAACTGTGATTTGGGTCCAAGGCTTTAATAAAAAGAGTAAAAATTTAGTTTTCCTTTGTTTCGAATTAAATAACTGTTTTACCATTTTTATCAAGGAAAATGCACTTAATTTTTATTGATTACTAGCTGACCCGGCCCGGCGTTGCACGGGCTTTTACCGAGGGTATAACTTAATCCCCATGTTAATTTCCTCCTTTCTTTCTGACGCCAGCACTTCTGTGTGGGTGTGACGCGTACGATGTGAGTGCCCGTGAGTGCGTATCATGGCTTTCTCGTTTAACATTTTCCCTTCTCTTCACAAAATCAGCACTTCAATATTATTTCTCGAAATTACTTTTACTTCTTTGTGTTTCTTTCCTCTCCGCTTAGCCCGGCGTTGCACGGGCCTTTACTAGTGAATAACTTCATCCCCATGGGAATTTCCTGTTTCCCTCAGGACGATAGCACTTACGTGTGTGTATGCGCGATGTGAGTGATTTCTTCAACTATGACATTAAAACTCCCTTTTTCGAAATTTGTTCTTGTGTTGGTATGGTGTGGTACTTAGGAGAGGTGGGTAAAAGCTTAGGTGTCGTCCTTGTCACTTGACCATGGTTGAAAATTTCGAGGTCCGTCGCTAAAAACCCTCGAATAGGCGAACAGTGCGAATTTATAAATCACTCACTCACTTTTCAATTCTTTCGTTGCAATTTTTTAGTCCCCGGAAACGAAAATGTAGCCTTTTTAAAAATAGTTGTATGTTGAAAAAAGACAGAAAAGTAGAAATTTTTCAAATTACAAAATTTTACTACTTTTTTAAATCTTGAAGTAAAATTGTGAGGATATTTTGAAATGTTCGACACACGGGAAAAAAGTTTCATGCAATTATCTTTATAAAAGAAGAAATTATTAAATGATTGTTTTAAGTATTTTGAGTGTTTTGTTAAAATTTGTTCAAAAAAGTTTTTGGCTTTTTATTTTTTAAATCACTGATTCTAAATTTTTAAAAATCATTTTTATTTAAACGCAACGATTTTGATTCATTTTAGAAAAAAATCATATAATATGCAAAATATCATTGTTTTGTAATAAAAAAAAGTTTTTCTTCTAAATTCTTTAAAAAAATAGTTTTCGGCATTTTATTTTTTTAATCACTGATTCTAAATGATCAATGAACTTTTTAAAAATCATTTTCATTTAAATTGATCTATATTTATTCATTTTAGAAGAAATCATAAAATACAAAACAAAATTAATTAATTATTTTATTCTAATATTGATTAAAAATATTCATTTAGCAATTAATTGTGACATGCCAATTAAGTGATTTTTGATATATTAATAACACGCAATTAATAATGAAGAATTTTTTATTTGAACACAGCTTTTATTTTTTTCTAAGGAAGTTATGCTTATTTAACTAAATAATTCAAAAAAAAAATTCGAAATGGGCAAATTTTGCGTTTTTATTATGAAATTATATGTCAAAAAAAGATTTATACATTAGGCATTATTTTAAAGTAAACTATAAGTTTTATGAAAGAGAACAAAAATTTTGATACTGATAAATATTTTAAATGAGTCTCAGAAATGTATTGAATACATTTTGTCATCTTAATCTAACATCTATAACGATTTAATTTTGAAAATTATCTAAAGAAAAAATGACGAAAATTGAAGCAAAAATAACTTTTTCACTCGCATTTTTTTTACTCGCCAAATTTGCTGATTTCCCCCTGTTTAAGGCAGAACTTTTTAGTGTAACCCTTGAGTTAGATGCAGTCGACGGTTAAACAGTTCAAAGGTCTTTGGCGCAAAACTATTTTTCGACTCCAAGGTTTGGCTAACTGTAAAATCACGTATTTTTTATTAATTATTTTTATTTTTAGGGCATAATTTTTAAGTTAATACTTTCAAACTTCACAAATTAATTGCAAAAATAAAGTACTTTTAAATAAAAAAAAATGTACAAAAATTACTGTCTAAATTATTTCTCGCAAAAACGGTTTTTTACGAAAATCACAAAAAAAGTTTTAAAATCCGTAATTTTTAAGCAATGTTTTCAATCTTCGTACAGATTACAGACAATATTTTTTTACACACGGAAATAAAGTTTCGTGCGATTATCTTCAGAAATGACGAAGTTATTCAATGTTAAGTTAAAATTTGAGTATTTTTTGAAAAATCTTTTAAAAAAAAGTTTTGGGAATTTTATTTTTTAAATGACTGGATCTAAAAGAGAAAGGCTTGAAGTTATTTAGTGTAGAATGCCGTTTTAATAACACGAAAACAAATTCATACGCAACAATTTAGAAATAATTTGCATAAAAACGCATCAGTTTTAACCCTTTTTTTAAAAATTCTTAAAAAATAGAAAATATCATTATTTTGCAAAAAAAATTATACCGTATTGTGGCGAAAGAAATGATCTTTCCGATTCTGTAATTATTTTTTGTCTGATTTCAACAGTAAAAATTGGATGGCAATTTTAAGATGGTGGAAATCGTCGGAACACCGCTCGGCCGAAACGGAATGGAAGTTCTGCCAAGTAAACAACCCACAGGAGTAAAACAATTAGGCGTTTTAAGGTTTTTAATTAATATCTTTTTAACTAATTGTAATATCGGAATGAAAAATAGTTTACGTCCTATTCTCAGACCTACTGAATATACGCACAAAATTTCATTAGAGTCGGTCTAGCCGTTTCGGAGGAGTTTGGTTACAAACACTGTGACAGGAGAATTTTATATATTAGATATATAGTTTTAATAAATTATTTAGTCTTTATAATCAATCCAACATGAAATTTAATTTTAATTTTCTAATTACGATACCTTAACGTTTGTAAAATAGTACAACGTTCGCGGGCTTTAATGTACTAAATGATGCTTTCCAATTGATTCAAGAGCTTGTAATATCCTTTTTATCAAATGATTTTGATGCTTTTTTTCTCCTTATTTTTTATTTAAAATAAACAAAATAAAAAAATAAAAACTTTCAAAATATTTAGTCGTTATTAATTTTGATGTATTACGTTTAAAAACATTTATTAACTTTATAGATAATTCTTGCTTCTTATTTAAAAAAAATTATCTTTGACGAGTACATGTTGCATGCCATACAAATAATTATTCATCGATTTAAGCGTGATGTATCAAATTTTTAAGGTCTAAATCATTTAAAAAGTAAATAGAATTTTAAATAGTTATTTTGGATTATCTCTAATTTTGTTAATGGAATTATGCATGCTATAATGTCTTTAAAGTAAAATATTAATAATTTAGTAAAACAAGTCTTTATTTTAAGAAAAATCATTTTTTTTGTACATTTGTATACTTTGTTTTAAATACTTTTGATGATACAGACTTAAAATATCAAGCATGAGTCTTTTAGATATAAAACACATCTATAGCGATATATACAAGATAAATTTGTATTAATAATTTATATCCAGTGTGAAATAAGTTTAAGTTCTACTTTAATTCAAGCACATGTAAATATTATATAAAATTGAACTTAAATTTTATATCGTCCCATAAATACAAAAAAAAGGATGTGATTTTGTTTAGTATTTATCGCCTTAAATTATCGACAAGAAATGATCAAAGGATAATATCATTCAAATAGAATGATCATTATTGTCAAGATTAAAGCTACCATATATGTAAATGATCAGGAAAAACACGTTTCCTTTTCGTACAATATACATTCCAAATAATTATCCTCATTTCTACAGATAAGTAGATATGACAAAACAAAAGGAAAAAGTGCCGCCTCAGAAGCCAATATGTAAGAAGCATTTTTACATGACAAGTAACACTGATTAAAGAATACGTTACCTTCAAGTAAAATTCTAGATCTGACCCGAAATCTTCGAATTAAATTCAACAGCAAGAGATCAGCTCTTTTTCCCGTGAAACTGTCGATGCGTATGTTTCTTTTCTTATTTTGCATTAAAAAAACAAGGAGCTGTTTGATTATCGGGAAGAAAATCTCACCAAGCGGAAAGTTGAAACGGCGACACATAAAATACGCATAAATAATTACTGTAATAATAATTACATTGAATTACCGTATTTATTCGAATCTAAGCTACAGCTTCTATCGAGTCTAAGCCACATCCCAAATTCTCAACATGTTTTTGTAAAAGAAAAAAAATTGAGCAAAATGGTTTATTGATACCCAATATTTTCGAAACTAAAAAATTAAAAGGAGAACTAATAAGAAGTTAATAATGAATCTATTTTACCCAAATGAATCTTTTGAATACATACATGAACCTGATCGTCAATATCATGTTCAATTTTCCTCATTCAACGAATTTTTCCGCCTTCGATTCTAAGTTACACCCTGTTTTTGTTGTTGTTTCTAATGCCACCTATCTGACGGTGTCAGATCGAGGCCCACGAAATTTATCGTGGCAAGGGGCTAGATGTATGCCTGTCGTTAGCTTTTAGCTTTGAGCACCATGCAGACGGCAGTACGATTTCGGTATTTTTAATAGCATTAACATTAAAAAAATATGCGACTTTGATTAGAGCACATGCAGTATGAAAATCACGCGAAGAACTATGAGAAATGGTGGCAAATGGTTGTATAGTAAATACCCGAAAACCCGGTAGTCCTGATAACTCAACCACACCTTTACAGGGTATCTGAAGCAGAAATTATTGATGCTGTTACAGATAATGATAAAATGCCGGAAAATGATATCGACATTAATGTTGAGGACACCGTACAAAATCTCAAAATATTACGCAGTGAGACTAAAGGCTGTAGAAATCGCCCTTTAGTATTTTGAACAACAAGGTATGTCGGTAATGGACTTGCTGTTCCTTCAATGCCTTCATGATGAAATAGCAAAACGTAGAGTGCAGTACGGAAGGCAAATGAACATATACACTTCTTTAAAAAAAACTAGCCAATTTCTGCAAAATGAGCTAAATTATCATTATAGACAGCTTTATGCCTTCTTAAAATATTTTTCTGAGGCATGTCTGAACAAGTAAAGTACTGTGTGCTATGTATTCATTAATTTTCATTTCCATGTAACAAATGTACTATGCTTCCATAAAGTAAGTATTTTCCCTTTGTTTAAGGGTATTTGGGCAGTTTATTTTCTACTGTATTCTCAATCAAACAGCATATATAAGTGCAGTACAATATTTTTTGTGGAAACACTCGAAATTATCCTTTTTTATCCCATTCTCGATGCCACGTCATTTTGACGACCTCAAACACTCTTCTGTCTACAATAGACTAAGTTTTCAGGAATCTATTGCATTTTATCTGAAGTCAGTTTTAACACATTTTATCAGCTGGGTCCGGCTTAAAGAAGAGTACCAAGAACACAATATATATTCTGAGCGAAATAAAATAAAAGGCGATATAAGAGGTTGGGAACTTATGTCCTTAGTAATACAGTCATTTCTATCACAGACAAAAAAGGCGGCCGCGGTGGCCGAGTGGTCTAGGCATCGGATCATGGCTAGCGTGTCATGAGTTCGATCCCAGTACCACAGAAGACCCGCCGTGTAGGGGAGAGATGCACGTTAAATCTGTCGAGAGCTCAAACGTCCTCCCATTGGTGTGGTAGTTAGGAGAGGGGGTGCCAGCTCAGGTGTCGTCCGCGTCACTTGACCATGGTTCAAAATTACGCGGACCGTCGCCAAAAGCCCTCGTGTTGCTAATCAGTGCGACGTTAATATTCTCTCACTCACTCACAGACAAAAGAGACTCAAATTTTGGAACTGCTTTCAGAAAGGGAAATATTTATTCCATTTCGAGTGAGATAGTTCTTATACTCAGCAATATACCAGTTATCTGTTCTATATTGGTAACAAAACTGAAGAAATAAAGCCTCCTGCCTAAAATGATTTTTATATTCTTTTCTCCTCCCTTTTATTATATATTAACATATATTTTTGTACAAGGGGTGATCAAATGAAAAGGTACGAAACGACATAAAAATGAAACAGTTAAATATTTGCATATTCCGCCAAGGGAGAATGTAGCGAGACATCTCGGGATGCCATTGGAGACTCTGACAGGGATCGGATCATGCGCGGGTGCCCGCATGCGCAGGAGAGAGAGCAAAGGCTCTTATAAAAAGCGGCGTCCAAATGATGCGAGCACAGAATTACTCGAGCACAGAAAAAGAATTCACTCCGATGTGTACTGTGAGACACTCCGACGCCTACGCAGGTCCATCAAGAATAAAAGACCGGGGCTGCTCACGGAGGGTGTGTTCTGCTCCATGATAACGCGCGTCCACACGTCTCCAGAGTCACACAAATGGAACTGGACAAGTTCCAATGGGAGACGTTGGACCATCCGTCCTACAATCCGGACATGTCACCCTGCGATTTCCATGTGTTTGGTCCACTGAAGAAACACCTGAAAGGAAAGCGCTTCAACTCGGACGACGTACTCAAGGACACTGTGAAGGACTGGGTCTCGTCACAGCCACAGGAATTCTGGGAACAAGGAATCCTGCGGCTTGTTCATCAGTGGGATCGTTGTGCTCAGGCCTATGGTGTATATTTTGAATAAAGTCTATATTTGTACCCACCGTGTCGTTTCGTACCTTTTCATTTGATCACCCCTTGTACTTTTCTCCATTTGATACTGGTAAATATACAACTGAAAAGGCAATCAAATAAATGCTTTTTGCATAAATTCTTAACAAGTTTATGAATTTTCTTAGCTATTTCAACGTAATATTATTTGTAATTCTTAAAATAATACGTTAATAATTCTGAATGAAAACAACTAATGTTCTGGAAGCAGTGAGTGATAATTTTTTTTATTTTTGTACAAACTGAAACACACCTCAAAAAATCTATCGATTCTATCCATAAGTTGTGTGTAGTAGTGCATAACAATTCTTACACTATTTTATTTCCTTTTTACAGAAAAATAAACACTTAATCTTTTTAAAAAATTTTCCGCTTGGAAGTTCTGATATTATGGAATTATTTTTAAGATTAATCTTATTTCCCTTTTTATGTCTAGACGAACTCCCGTTGAGATCACGAGACGGAAATTGGGTTATATCACGGAATGTAGTAATAAAAGTCATACTTCCCTAAAATGATACAAAACCCGATTAAAGCTATTAAAAGGCCTTTAAAAAGTTTCATCGAATTTTGTGGCATTTAGACTTTAGACTATACTTTTACAGCATATAGATGTAGAAATGAGCATTTTAATTTTGATATTTTTTGGTTATCTGTAATTAATGGTATATTTTGAATATCTTATAGTTACACAATATGTCCAATTAGACGCTTCGTTTGAGTCTCCTATTATAAAATAGAAATAGACGATAAAGTACCTGTGTTGTAATATATTTACAGATATTATACATATTTTTAAAACTTATAAGAATTTACAAATCATAGCAAACGGTAATGTATCATTTGAGTTAATGAAAATTAATTTATTTAAAGTAAATATTAACCATCTTTTTAGAATAATCTACCGCAAACTGCTGACAATGATTTAAATATTTCTAAAATTAAAAATTTATTAGAACCTACTAAGTATCTAATAACATCCTCACAACTTTTCATAGTGCATTTAATAATTTATTGACTCCCAAAGAGTAATTGTTTAAACTACAACTAAATTGTAGTCGACTTCCTTCCAAAGCCTGCTTTTATCGATAATGAACTTAAATTTCAAGAATATGTTATAAAAGTGATATAATTATTTTATAATCCCTAATGGATTAAAGTAAAGCTCATAGAAAAATCAAGCAATTTTTTGTGTTGCTGTTGTTGCTAATTATCTAGGGTCTGACGAAGTCAGACAAGATCAATTAAATCGTTGATTCTTAGAAAGTTGAGCACAAGAAAGAGATCAGTATAGATGTCTTTGTTTGTAATGCCTCTCATTATGTATTCGCGGGAAGCCTGGTGATCTTGACACCTTGCACAGATGAAAAAAATCATTTTGTTCGCTGAGTATGAGAGGCGCTTGGTGTGACCACTGGCAAGGCGAGAGAGTGTAGTCTGGGAGCATCTGTCCCACTTAAGGGCTAAGGCTAGACAGGGTCCCGATGATGAGTGGCAGGCACCCTCCACTCCACCAAATTTTGAGACTTTTTTAACGAGTATAATTCTAGATAGGTAAGGGTGGATGTGGAGGGAGTTGGAAGATTACAGCCCTCCTTCGCTGGTTTGCCCCCCCCCCCTTTCATTGCCGTTAAGTTCGACATGAGATGGATCCACTGAAAATGGATATCATTTTGTAGCGATACATGTTTCAGTTTGTGTAAGATGGAGACCCTGATTTTGTGGCCAACAATAAATCATTTGTAAAGGTGTTAAAGTGAACTATTGCTATCGGAGAGAATCCAAAGATCACCGAAGTTCACCGGCCGTGGGAAGCCTAGTGGTTAGAGTATCGGACTCCAGATCTGAGGGCCTGGGTTCGATGCCCGATGCCACTAAATACCACCGAGTATAGACGGAGTACGTGCTCGTTAAATCAGTGGGTCCGAAAGTCTTGTGGGCGGTCGCAGCAGAAACCACGAGTGCAGGGGGCTGGAGAATATTTCCCTCCCCATCAGCTCCATGCCAAAATTGTGGGGGGTGGAGATAGGTGGTGTCGCCATCTATCGTTAAGAAGTCCAACCTGTTTCTCAGGCAATGGCAACTTTCATTCCTTCCCTGCGGGAAGAACACGCCAACAACAACCGAAGTTCTCTTCTTAGATAGATTAGCCTCAAGTTCCGCGTCATTGTCTATTAGTTCACTTCTGAAAACTGAGCAGAAATCTGGGTTGCGTTTTTTCAGAGACAGTTTTTCTTGGGGAGTATCAATGTTGATACCGCTACCAGCTTGGTCAGATATTTTACTACCATCAGTATATAAATCTTGATTGCATCACTGGGGATGCTGCTAATGATCTTCAATGCTAAGTGTCTAAGATGGCTAGAGACAAAGTTTTTCTTAATGACATGGAAACTTAGGTTGATGTGGCGAGTGCCTACGAAGGATTCAGGCTACATTGTAGTGAAGAGGGGTCTATTTTTACATTAAGAAAATTCTGGGACTCAACTTGACTGAAGGGGCTGTTTTTCTTTAGCCTTTGCCTGTTTATCAGTTATTCAGGTATTTTTTATGAGCTCATTAAAGCCTTATGATAATTTTTATGTAATGTAATCAACAATTCAAGAGAAAACTGAAATATAATCACATTTTTTATACTTTTACAAAAGTTGAGATGTTACCATGTTTATCTCGAGAGTTGTTTCTTCGTAATTTGGTGGGTTTTTGTACCATATTTTTAGGAAAAATTTTTTTTCACTTAATATTCATGCAGGAGATAGAAGGAATAGTGTAAATTATTTTCCAAGGTTTCAAGTATAGTGATTTATAACAAATAAACCTAATCGTATTTAGTAGTCATATGTAGTCAAAGACAAAAATAATAAATTGATTGCTTAACTTACGAAATCTCATTACGCATTCTCAAAAATTCTAAATATATAAGTATCAACATTTTGGGTTTAATTTTTTTATTCTTGTTAATGATTGTTTTAAACCTCTTACATCAATCATCCTTTAAAACTTTTTTGACAACTCATCATCATAAAACTTTCGCTTAAGATTATACTTGTTGTGTCATCATTATTTTCTCAATCATTTTCTAATTGAATGAATAGTCATTTTCTATACTATTTTTCACTATTATAACTGATGTATTTATTTTCATGAAAACTTATAAATGTTTTAACAACATTGATAAACACAGACATACAATAAAATATAGAGGAAATTTAATGTTAGAAAAACTAACCTTGATTTTCTTTATATTGCAACGTGATTTTTATGTGAATAACTTTTCACTATTTTCTAATTTCTGATTAAATTTTTATTAAAATGTTATATTCAACATGATATTATTTTTCCATATTTTTAATTAGTTTTAACATATTGCTAAGTTGATATATATATATTGTTACTTAAAATTTTAAAAATTAACTAAAATCAAATGTAAAAGCAGCGTATTTTGTGTTTTATTTTTCATATGAAATTGCGTAATCAGTTCGAGCTTATAATGAGCTATCATCTGAAAAAATTAGCTTTCTTTATTGTTCTTGACACAAAAATGTTAGTTCCTTGATTCATCAGATCAATTTTAGAATTTTATTACATAATTGTCAATAATTTTTAAGTAAATATGGCGATAAAGGAAATCATTCAACAGCAAACATATCTTGGAGAAAATTTTTTTAAAAAAATTCTGATTTTATTAACAAAGAAATAGAAACGCTCGGCAAAAACTTATTTTTTCATTGATGATGCAACAAAGAAAATATTTCAGACTTTTTTTTTGAACTTGTGCTTTTTTTTATAGTTTAATGTCGTTATTTATTAAATGTCATCATCGTGCATGTTTACTATTTTGAAAATATATATATTTTCTATGTACTGCTGAAATCTTTCTTACCTTCTTTTAACTTAAAATAAAAACTCTTATTTTAAGTAATGCATGCAAGTCCTACAAAATAATGGTGCGTTATACAATTTTAAATCCTTTAAAAAACATTTAATTTATTCATTTCATATGATCGTTTAATACTTTCATCGTAAATGTTGTGGGCAATACATATTATTTCTAGCCAAACGCGCTTTTCAGTCGCCAACGTCGTTTTTTGATTTATCTTTGCCTAATAAAGACATTAGAATCTTCGGGAGAAAAAGAGGATTCGTTGAAAACGTTAACCAACCTTTCTTTTTCTCTACTCTCTCTCTCTCTTCTAAAGCTTATAAACTAATAATTTTTACTATTATTCTAATCCTTTGTTTGTAGTTGGCATAACAAACACACAGAACAGTTCTTTATAAAGTTATTATACGTATTATATTAAATCGCAGAGAAGAATGAAACATTAAGTGTAAATCATTTAAGCCTGTTTTGACAGCTTAATAATCATTCAAGTGAGAAATACCGGAAAGGGTATTACCTTCGACGCTATTTTGCCGTTGAATTAACTTACAGTGTAAATTAATTCGCCTTTGTTGCGCTAGACGAGTTTCTTTTTTTAGCGCATTTTTCCTTCTGTTATAACCGTTCTTAGACCATTAATGGAGCAATTCGAGCGAGGAAACTGAAAACGACATCCGGCGTTCTTTCGAATATTTTTTTAAAAAAAAATCATGGGAAATAAAAAATGGCGCTTGAACTTCAAACTGCGTAACCCTTTAGCTTGGAGCAATCGCTGATAAGCGTGGTATAGAATAATCCTTTTTTTAAAAATAAGGGCGGAAAGCAAGTGATATAGTTTTTGGCTTTTTTTAATCGTTGGTTTGATAGTGT
This sequence comes from Trichonephila clavata, assembly GCA_019973975.1. Taxonomy (NCBI): domain Eukaryota; kingdom Metazoa; phylum Arthropoda; class Arachnida; order Araneae; family Nephilidae; genus Trichonephila; species Trichonephila clavata. The sequence goes on from BMAO01004209.1 coordinate 75,400, forward strand.
GGGACAAGTTTGTCAACGGATGAAGAATTTCTTGTAGAGAGATTACTTATTGCCCTAGTTATTTATAAACTTTATTTTTTTAGCTGTCTCGTACGGTTAAAAAAAATCTCTGTTTTCAAATCATTGTTAGTCTTTTGTTATACATTGTTCAGAACTTGAATTTTCCTATAAATGGCCTTTTAAAAGGCAGTTTTTAATAAAATATCCAAACTAGTTAATATTTTTTGTTATTTATTGAAATGGAGTTGCAAACACAATTTGAAAACATTTTATTGGATTTGGATATCATAATAAAAATAATCAGGTAATTATCACAACATGCAAAAATAAATAACTATTATTCGCAAATGATAAATTCTTGATAAATAACTTTAAGAATTTTTGAATCCATTATCTTAAAAACCTCAATTAATAAGTATATATAATGCTTATTAATTAATCACCCTAAATACTTTTTTTGCACGTTAGTGATTATCTTAATAAAAAATTTGATAAATCTCGTTTTACAATATATGTAATAAAATTTTATTTGAATAGTTTTTTAGAATGGTGCTTTTAAATCAAAACGTTGTATTTGAAACAAAATTGTGTGAGTTTTTATCTTCAGTTATATTAGTGTTACAGATATATACTTTACTTTTATCTCTTACAAATGAAAAATTTCTTTCGTTTTAAAGCAAAAATATCATTTAGATAGAAAAGATTTGAATCGGAATGTGTCTGAGGTATTTTATAAGAAAATTTTGATTAAGAAGGATAAAATTAATATATTTTTTAAAAAACTAGAAATTTAAACCATTAATTGAGAAAAGTTGTGTGATGTCTCTGGTTCACAGTAGCTTGTGGTTTGAATACAGTCCAGAGATACAGATAATACACTCTTTTAACTATAAAAAGTGTTTATTGTTAATTTACACTTATGTGATATAGTAAAATGTGGATTAATCCTTCCTTTGACGGCGCTGCGAATATTTAGGGTTTAACGAACTTATATATAGCTGCGATGTGATTGCCTTTTTTCAAAGGTCATCGAATACCTTTGCATTTTATTGTTAACAATAACAATTTTAAGTTACTTTTTATTTACTTAAAAATATTTCCTGTTCAATAACTTTAATTAAGTTGTTTTTATTATGTATTGAAATTATGTATGTTAAGTAATTCTCTTTTAACTTAATTATTTTAAGTTTAGTTGGTTAATTTAAAGTTAAACTTAGTTTCATATTTATCTGTGGTATTTCTCTCTTAGATAAAAATTAAACTTACTTATAAAACTTTTTGGTTTATTATTTTAATATGCATTTAATTATAATTGTTGGCATTGACAATCATTTTGCATATTCGTTGATAAGTGTAAAATTAGAATTCAAAAATTGATAGAAACAAATAAAGTTTGTTACATGCAATTATTCGATAGCTAGGTAAATATTACTTACAAAAAGGAACAAAAAGAATTTTTAAAAAAATATATTATAAAAATTTATTTCTATCATTTTTGTACACTTTCATTTCAAACCCAAACACAAAATTGCACTCGCGCACTCATGCATTATGAGTTGCATATAATTAAATGGGTCAAAATTCTGTCGAATCAACAAAATTATTTCCCTTATTTTTGTCTACGACATGGAGTAGAATATATCTTGATTTTATCCTTCATTACTTAATCCTGTAGTTGTGGCCACATATATTTATTCAAATAAAATAATATTATTTATAAAATAAAACGCAATATTTATTGATTTTGAATTCATTTTGAATGTCATCAGGTTTTGAAATAAAATTATTTTAAATTAACATTTTGACATGCTTACAGAAAATTTTATCTACTGCATTAATAATATTGCGAATAAAAAATTGAAAACATTACTATCTGATACGAAGTCAATTGGGTTAATCGCTAAAGGTTAATAGAGAAATCATTCCTTTTGCATCGCGACTGTTGTTCTCCCAATTAGAATGATACTTTTAACAAAAAAGGTTATTATACTCATAGAATGAAAAACAAAGTAACCTCAATCTATAGAGTTTAATTGTTAAAATCTCAAGTTGGGAGATATCATTCAACTGTTCGTTCCAAGCGCATTTCAAGCATAGTGAAAAGTTAATTGTTCTTTAATCGGCCATTAGCATTATAAAATTAACGAAGCATAAAAATAGCTTCTTATATGGATTCTACAAAGCATTTATAGTTTACTATACATTTTATTAAAATAAAACGCCGTGAGATGAATAATTTTATCATATCTGATAAATGCATAATTATTTTTTAAATAATTTTTTATCTTTATCATAGTATAAACATAACCGTTAAACTAGCAAACTGTGTGAAATTGTTTTCTAAGCCTAAAAGTATCTATGAGTTTCGAATTCCTGAAAGAAAATTAATTCAATCATAAACAAAATTCCAATTTGATATTACTAAATATTATTCGCAGATGAAGAATAATTCACTAAGAGTAAAATGATTCTCAAGTAATTGAATATTTCACAAGTTAAGCATTTCTACATGAAAAATTTCACATAAAAATATTTCAGTAGACTACGAATTTACATTCGAAGAAAGATTCATGGTTCGACAGTTGCCACAAGACTACTTCTAAATGGAAGTGGCTGACTGCAACAGCACTACTTATATATATATAACGGATTTTAAGATTCAGGAATCACAAATTAATAACTTATTTTATTATTTACTTTGTTAATTTCAGTTAATTTCCCCACACGATAATTAGTTTTGGCAGCTATAGTATTTAAATTATATGTATAGTATGCTCTTTACTTTTAGGTGTAATAAAAATAGTTATTTTTTATATTTTGAACTTTAAAATGGGTTAAAATATTAGTTTGTTCCATTTTATTTCTATGATAAACTTATGTGTAACAGTATAAAACTTTTAATCTGTGGTTAATTTATGTTATATAATAAGAGATATGATGAAAGAAGAGAAATAACTCTTCCTGAAGAAAAAAGAGTGGGACTTCCTTTTTAAATTCGAATTCCAAAAAGGATTGTAGTAAAAGATTTTTTTCTAAAAAATTACAGTTGATAACAGAAATGATAAGGGCGTTTGTTAAGTAACGAATCATGAAAAATTTTCAAACTATGCAAATAAATATTTTCTGTTCCTTTTCCAAAAAACTATGGAAAACATTTTAACAAATTCGTATATAAATTCAACTTAGTAAGGAATCAGTAAAATGCAAGAATATGAGCAAATATATTTATTTTTCTTCATATATGTGTTCCTGGTGATTTAAAGAAGTAAAATACTTTTAAAACTACAACATTTTATTAATACATTATAATTTAAGTACACTAATTTTATTCTAGAAGACTCCGTTCATTACAAAAAACAACCCTAAAGATATTTATTGCCATTTAAAAAGTCTAATATATAAACCTAAATCTGATGGGCCAATCTTTAAAATAAAAAATTTATATAATAAATAAGTAAAAAGAGTGAATAAACCGTCAATAATTAAGATTAATATTATGAACAGACAATTGACATTTTTGTATACAGTGGCCCTTAAAAGTGTTCGTTCATTTGCAGTTTTCTATAAAATTCAATGTTTTCGATTAAGAAAAATTAGTATATAGGAATTGTTACTTTTTATAATATCTACAATTGGTTTTTATTTAAATAATGTAATCAATTATTCAAAGATAAAATAATTATTATTTTAGAAAATTAATAATCAAAAAACTACTAAAATATTTCGTTATAAAAGTCTTCGTACACTTACAAAAAATCTCAACATAGGTTTGAATATTGTGTTTCTTTAATTTAGTACTTAGTAGGAATTCTTTTATGTTCCCACAGTGGCCGCGTGGTAGTGTATCGCGGTTCAACGACATGGGTCCAAGGTTCAAACCCCCGGCTGGGCAAGGTAGACTCAGCCTTTCATCCCTTCCATGGGTCGATAAATGAATACTAAGATTGCTTGGGAACTAAATACTGAGGGCTTTACGTCAGACTGAGACCACCTGACCGTCACAGCTGCTCATGCACTTCAGCACCTAAGATCACGAAAACTGAGATGGGCACAGTAGGCCTTGACCCACATGGGCAGTTGCACCATTGGGTTTAGCTTAGTTCAGGATATTTTTTACCGTCCGCAACATATTTCGAATGTCCTGGTACAGAATTCATCAGTCATCTGTAATTTCTTTATCAATGTTCCTCCATTCTTCTGTGATTATAGTTTTTACTTCACATTTTGTTTTTATATGTGTCTTGTTTTCTTTTTTAAAGTCAAATTCTCACTAAATGTGTTCTACTGGGCATAAAAATGGTGATTTAGGAGGTGTTTCAGAATTTGGGTACAGTTATAGAGACACTAGGAGCGTATTTCGAGAGCAGTGCACTTAGGGGCATTATCTTGTTAAAAAATAAAGTCGTCTCCAATACCCAAATTTGGACGGGTAATTTGAAATTGTTCCTTAAAATATTTAATTAAAAAGCTCATGATTTTAAATACGATAAAAAAAATACCAAATTACCTCATCCAGAAGTCAATTTATACCCAAGAACAGTTATACTTACATGCTACACTGTTCTAATTACAGTCTTGGGATTAAGTTTCAGAAAATTCACCACTAACAGCAAATTTGTTGGAATGATAGCAAATTCAACATTTTTGGTTCCGACAAGCGTATTATAGTTTAGAGAAGAAAAATTAGAAATCCCCAGGTGCTAAGAACAATAAAAGTGCTTTCTCCTCTTATTCTTATCCAGTCTTTCTTGTGTGTCTTTCTTGTGTCATCTTACCTCAACAGGAAAGTGTTTCCAAACATGCATTTCTACGTGATTTCCCAGCATCTAGGTATACTTTATCTCTTCTGAAAATTTGTAACCTATGTACTGATACTTAATGATAATTATTAATGATAATTTTTAGATCTAAATGGGGTTGAATTGTCGAATCGGCCACTTATCCCGCCAAGGGTTTTCTCGTTAAATGGATAAGTGCCCCAAATCTGGTAACCCTTATGATTTTTGTATCAGTGAGGGATAAATAAGTTGGATTATGGTGTGGTAGGAGTTGCTACTCCAAAACACAACACTCAAAAACTCGCCAAATTAGCGATTTTTCAAAATTTGGTGGACCAGTGGCTGATTCGACAATTTCACCCTAAATGGCGTACTTATTATAGTATAGATACACGCAGACAACAGACACACATACACTCTCTCTCTCTGTTTCACACACACACACACATATATATATACGAGTATATATACATAATTTTGATCCAGTATGAAAATCAAATTAAAATAATAGAAAAATAAGTAAAAGCATTTTTTTCAAAGGAATTTCATTCAATTAATGGAATTGTTTTTAAGCATTCTTGTTGTTGCTTATTCACTTGGCCTTAGACCACAAACTAGACCAAGTCCAAGAGACCGTGTCGCTTAATTAAATTTATGCTACTGGTCCATGTTTAAGTCAAGAAACAGCTTCAATTCAGTGAGGAACCACAGAGGCTGAAGTGTAACTTACCCTCTAGGTGCCTGCTAGGCTTTGCTGGGCAGAGTGGGGGTGGCCTTCACGCTTGGGTGGCCCTACAAGCAGAGTACTCTCCTGACGTACTTCACCCACCTCGTCCAGGGTCACCCTCCCGCCACGATGAGGCAGCAAAGCAGGACTTGGGAGGGTTCTTGATAATTTAATTAATACAAATGTCTTTTTGATAAATTACCAATACGAATTTTTAAAGCCATCATTTTACATAGCGTATTACGATGAAATGCTTGTCAAAACAAAATAAGATATGCTCAATTAAATCCTTTCTTGAATCTGTCAAACTTTCATAAGATTAAGCGCAATATAAATGTTAGTGTAGAGAAAGCTATCGAAGAAGCCCTGTAATTCATTAAGATTATTTTTTAAAATGCTTTTGTATACAGAAAACAGAGTTTGTTTCTTCAGAAATTACTTTTGATGCATTAACACTTGTCCCTTTTTCAGAACAATTCCCTATTATTATAGATATCGCATTACATTCAATTCAATTTCATCTGAATACTATAATTATTACTTCATCAAAACTAAATAAAAAGTAATTTCATTTTCTCTAATTTCATTGGAACTTTAAATGGTACGAATGATATAGGTATAAAAAAATCAGAATTCTTAACTTTTATCAAATAGTATGTAATTTTATTTGCATATACCAGCGGTTCTTAAACTTTGGATCACAGCGGCCCCCTTTATGAATCAACGTGACATCGCGGACCCTCCAAGATTTTGAACATCCCTCCCCGACCTAATATTCTTGATAAAAGTACAAGTTCTAGGGACAGTTTTTCATTGGTACTATTTAATGATCTAGTCTAGTATGGCACATCTATCAATTTTTTCACGAGGCCTTTCAGAGTCTATAAAAGAGAGAAATTTTAACATTGCACAAGAGATTCTATGAATACCTTGAAAAGACGCTGCGGAGCCCTAGGGGTTCGAGGAACATAGTTTAAGAGTCGCTGACATACATATACTATGTCTTCAATATAGTTAATGTATACACATTTTTTTTCTTACGTGTGGTATTCCAATTCCGGTTTCTATTTGTTCAGTGCTTAGCAAAAGATTGTCCTAGAATTCATCGAACCTCAAGAGATGACACAAATGCACAAGAAATTTATAAAATACACGAAAAAAAAGTAGTATAAAAGGGCTGATGTACATTAAATTCGAATTCCGTTCGTTAAATTGACGGGGATGAAAAGTGGGGGTCAGCTCATGATCATTTTGGTGGAATCTTAATCTTGTCACTTGACTGCGCTTTAAAATTACGAGGTATTCTGACAGAAGCTTTTATTGGTTGAAATAGGCAACTGATAGATTTTCTCAAAAAAACAAAAGTGAAATTTAATTAAAAGTTCAAACAGATTTAGAGTGATTTTTTTCGTAATTACTTAACTAAACTTAAAACTTGTCTAAAAAATCTGCTTTAAAATTAAATTGCCTTACATAACATGTCTACGCTAACAAAAGAAAACAGCCGAAACGAAAAGAGAAGCTGAAATAATAAGTAACTCATTTGCACAAAGTCTATCAAGAATTAATTAGTTTTTAAACTCTATAGCTTAGGTGGGCTATATTTTTAATTGTGTTTTCAATGAAGTTCTAATATTGACTGGGAAAAAATTACGAAGATTATTTCTATTTTATTTTCAATATATTTTATTTGTTTTCAATAAAAAAAATCACACACAATATTCTAAAACGTGACACTATACTTTAAACCGAGTTAAATCAAAACAAGTCCTGTTTTTATTTCACATCTTATAATCTGCTTTAGTTATTTCAATAGATTTATTTCTTCAAAACTTACAAATACTTTTGTAATTTATGAATAATTAGTTAATTAATGTGCTTCTCAGAGTTATGATGGACATGGGGAATGAGACTGGACTGCCTAGTGCGCATAAAAGATCCTAATAATTCATGATCATAAAACAAGTAGGTAGTGAAATCGTTTAATTTTATCATTCTATTGAATAATTCATTAAAAAAGTCTCTGTTACCTCGAGGTCACAGTCGCAAACTCTTAGTCCGGGGATCTTAGACCAACCTTATGGCTGTAGTGTGCCAAACCAATATACCAATACGAGTGAGGTTGCCACACCGTGGGAAGTATTTGATCCAATTAGATTTCTGCGGCAATACATGCAAGAGCTAGGCAATAAAGGTCAAAGATACAGATTTAGAATTTTATTATTTTTATGCATCACTTAAAAAGATAAAAATAAGCAACATAAAATATAACTTTTTCTCCAACATAAATACAAATTTAAATTGTACATATATTATGCATAAGGTATTTTTTAAGAATATATAATAAAAAAATGAATATGCAGCATAAAATATATGTATTCCTGCAATATAGTTAAATAAAAAAAGTAAATTTTTTTAGCGAATCTTCTTTCTACAAAGCTCTACTTATATTGCAATGTCAGGTGTAATTTGTGACTTTCAATTTGATACGATTTTGAACATTCAGGTGTTAAATAACTTTTATGTGGACACAAAATGTATATTTCATATGAGGAAAATTTTGTGCATATATATACATGTAGAATCAAAAGCGGAAAGCAGAGCACATGCAGTTTTCTGTTATCAATTAAATCACTCCGGAAATGACATATAGCAATTTAAAACAAAGCTGTCGATTTATTGATAGAGTTATCTTCTAATAATTCTACAACATTTTGCTTTCAATAATTCTGAAGACTTATTTTTCCTTTCGCAACAATGAGTAATGTTTTATTTTACAAGTATTACACAATTATATTTGGATTCGAATTGAATATTTATAATACTAAGAATAAGCCAAGTTTAAGCAGAGGAGGTTTTTTTTTTTACATAAATCACAGAAATTACATGCAAGCATATTCAGCAGAATCGTTTTTTGATAAAGAATTAAAAGTAAGAAATAAACTTTAAATAAAAATGAGTGAGGCGTAGAGAGGAGAGACAAACCGATTTAACTTTATCTTGTCACTTTGTAGAGAGGTGAAGAGTGCCACTGACAATTGTTCCGCGTGCCACATGGGGCAGACGTGACATAGGTTTCTGACCCCTGCCTTAGACTGTAGCGCTTCTGTCGAGTCACATCTCAAATACCGATTCCACTAAATGCCGAGAATGTAGAGAGACTGATGCGCATTAAATCTGACCGGTGTCTAAGGTCCTTGGGTTTGCTTGGAGTGAAAGTCCAGGAAAGTGTGTCAGCTGAAGTATCGTCCACTTCATTTGACCTTGGTTCAAAATTACAGAGTTCATCACTGATAGCCCTGGTGCAGCTTCAAAGTGCGACAGTAAAATAAAAGTACAGTAAAATACTTCGAGTTACGCGAATCCAGAGTTACGTGATTTTCAAATTCGTCAATTCATCTTTTGTTTGAGAAAAAAAAATTAATAAAATTGGTGAAATTGGTAATGAGGTTGAAAGTTGTCGATCTTGCCAGGCAATTAAATTTAGAAGTGGATAGTGACGATGTTCAAGAACTGCTGGATTCCCAGAATCTAGAGTTGACGATTGATGAGCTCATAGAAATGCGTGAACAAGAGCAAGACATTCAAGAACTTGAGTCTTTACTTCAATCAAAAGATCGAATGACAGTTGTAAATTTGACCGAGGGAACTCAATTTAATTGAAAAAGGGTTACAAATTTTAGAAAATACAAAATCCAATGATGAGTATATTTCTCAACAAAACAAAGAATAAAAAGAAATTATTAGCATGCTACCAGGAAATTTGACAGGAGTAAAAAAAAAATCTTTGAGTCGGCAGACTATTTAGTTCGATTTTATGAAACCTTCTACATCAGATATGTCGAACTCCTATGATATTACGGGCTTCTAGTACTATTTTTTATTTTAAGTTGAGAGCGGTATGTTCTTAACGTTAAAAAGTATTACTGAATATATTCGATATAAATGTAAGCTTTTTTGTTTTTGTTTAATAATAGCAAAATAATAATAATTATAATAATAATTAAAAAACTTTAAACGAATTCTACCTATCATAGTTTTATTGTCTCGGTTTGTTATTTTATTATATATTATTTTGTGCCGATTTATTGGCCGGGTAGCAAAAATATTCGTTGCAGGCCGCGAGTTTGTGTGGCACCCCTGTTCTAAATCAAAATAACTTCAGCTTGCGATTTTGTATTTATTTTTGTATTTTCTAAGATTTTATTAAACATTTTTTTTTTTTTTGCTTAGTTATTACTTTCGTTCATTTTCGGTCCCTACTACAGTAATATTTATATGGGAAATTATACTATTTGGCGTATTACTGTATTAGTAATTAAATCTCACTTATGTGTAGTTATGTTACTTTTAATTACGTTACCATTGGGATCCCTCCCGAAAATTGTTCAAATAAAACATTAAGCACGAAGCAAAATAAGTTTAATGAATGAAAATGGAAGGTCTTCCGAATCTTCCGTTAGGGACAAAATTGCAAATATCCAAACTGTCGAACGTACCAAAATCGAAATCATGATTTAAACCCTCCTTTTTTTGACTTTTTTTTTTCAGAAACCAGCCGCGTGTAAAAAAACGCAGTTCGGTCGAACGTTGAAATACAGTAGGGAGATGTGAAAACAAAAGTATCTTTTTTAATAGTCCTAGTTTATAATTGCGATCACGGAAGCATGACCAAGCATGGAGTAAGGGTCACCCACCTGTACTACCGGGTTACAGAGAAGAGAAATGTGAAAGGGGCTGATGGAAAAAAAAATCGAAAGTTAGGTTGAACGTGGGGAGGAGATGGGGGCTGCCACTGGATTCCTTTCTTTGTCCATGACATTAAATTAGTCGAGAACGGATATACGGTTACGCGCGGAAAATGGTCTTTATTTCCCAATTCCGTTAGAAAAACGAAATGGAGGGAAGTGAAACAATCTGAATCGAGAACGAACGGCTAGATTTTTTTAAATTGTTTAAGTTCATTATGTTTATTTTCTTTTAATCATTTTATTTAATTTAGTAAAGGTAAATTTTATTCACAAACATGTGAAGCTCTTTTTCATGAATTATTTAACTTGGGATATTTTTTTGTATTAAAATAAAAATCAAGTTGTACCTACATAAAAATGTTTGAGGATTTAGTTCATTTTAAAATCTCATGCAATTTGATCCCATTTTCATAATTTTTTTTTAAATTTTATTTTTAGAACATTGAATATATTTCAAATTGAATAAAAATCGACTAAAATTATTCAACCATTCAGGAAATAATTTTAAAAATTTGTTTTGAGCTTTTTAAAAAATTTTACCTTGCCGTATCAAATTACTGTTACTTCTCAGAAAATTATTCTAAGAAATTATCAAGATTGCCTTTGGGTTTCGAATTTCTTGCAACTTATTATTTTCCAAAGAATGCTAAATAGAGTAATTGCCAAAAAGTTCATGTAATTTGTTGAAGATGCGCAAAAATAAAAAAAAAATTTCGTGGAAATTTCAAAACATATTTATTTAACAGGATTTTCAGGATGTTATGCAGAAAATTGTTAAAACTAATTCAGTTGTTAAACTTTTTCTCGTCACTTTATTTAGAAAAATAGTTTAGAATCTAATGGATGAATGCAGCCATCAAACAAACTGTTGATGTATGAAATTTGAAACTCAAAATAGTTAAAGGCTATCTCGGAGGAATAATTATAAAACGCTTTTTATATTCTTTTCAGGTGGCTACTAAGTTACTGATGCAGAACAAAGTATTCGAACATTAAATTCATCGAAGTAATACTTTCATTATTAGAACATTTCAGTGAAATAAACTGGAAACAAATTCCAGTGAAAATTTTATTAATCACTACTCAATATTGTCTTCCTTTTGGTGAATAAGAATTGTACTTGGAGTAATTTTTCTAAGAGAATGATGTTTCAATAATAATACAATATAATTTGAGTTAAAAATATGAGTTTAATTAAGGCTATGTATGCCTTTATATATGTGTGTATATTATTGAAATCAAAATTTGAAACTATCAGTTAATACGCTAATTTTTTACATTAAAGTTTAAATTTCTTTCATTATTAAAACTTGGGTAAAGGAATAAGGATCATTACATTTTACGCAAGAAATTTCCGATGAATTCAGTTTGAATTATGAAATATATTAGGATAAGACGTACTGATAGTGATATAGAACATGTAAATAGCGATAGTGACATACCAATAAAAAAAATTCTTGTAATTATTTTATCTCATAAAAATATAACTCACTGAGAATAGATTATAAAACTTTTCTGTAAAACTTTTTTCTTAGAAAAGATAATCTCAATAAGAGATTTACATATTTTTAACCCTAAAATTTATAATTATTCTAATATGAATTTTCACAGTAAAATATTATAGTGATGATGTCAGTGACACAGCCTTGGACAAGAATAATCCGCCTTCAGTTAACTCTAAATTTAATTGTTCCTACTATTTACATTATAGTTGCATTATATTCACAGATCGTCATTGAGATGTGATTGTCGCTTTCAAATTATTCGTTCGTAATCGCCTTGAAACAGTTCTTCGTCGTTTGTTGGTTCGTCTGTTTCATGGCGTCGTATGCCTCTTACGTCTAAAAACTGGCAAGCTCCCAAAACACTGAGAGATTCATCAGACATGCGCGTCAGACATATTCAGAGCAGATCTTGTGGCTTGGCAATAACGGCCGGCACCAGAATATTAATAAGTGCCATTAAGAAATACAGGAATGAAATTATATAAAATATTGTAATATAAAATCATTATCATTTAAAATTTGGTTTCTAAATATATTTTTCTGCATGCAAACAGTTTGAACGAAATACTAAATTGCAATACTCCATTAAAATAAGACTCAACTGATTTTGAATGAAAAACTCAGAATTATATTTTTAGCAATTTTGTTTGTTGTTAAAAATAATTGATAAGACTTCTAAATTAAGTGTTTTGGGCTACACAAATCTTTTCGAATGAAATACTTCTGTTACCATGCAATGTAATATTGTGCGTAGTGTTTTTTTTTTTGGTTGTTCGATACCTTTAATATTCCTGGAATTACATTTGATCTATCAGTAAGCGTTGATAATAGTAAAAGTAGTAAAAAAACACCTCGTTACTTATAAGTAATTAAGTTTTCATTTTTTACAAAAAATTTATTTTGTAAGGGGGAAAAAAGGTGAAATGAGAGAGAAAAAAGAAAGAAATATTTTATAAGAAAAAATTTTAAATGGAAGGGAAAAAAGCTGTTTTATTAATTATTTTCAGTTATTTATTTATCTTTTAATGAAAATGCTTTCTATCACTTGTGTTCGTATGTTTTATAATTTGAATTCGTCCAAAAATTTAGATTTTATGATTTAGATGTTATGATGTTATTTAACACGTTCCATTCTAAAACGTCTTTGTCAATTAGGTCATTAACATCATTTGAAATTATAGGATATATATCTCATGATTTTAACCATTGAACTACTGAGGGCAAAATTCAAAATAAATTAAAGCAAGAAAGTTTATTCAGTAAATTTTTTGTAAGCCAACATTATTTTCTTTACTTTTCTGATGTAGCACGTTAACAGCAGCCATTCCGCTTTCATTTACATTTCTTCGTCTTTCCCTTAGTGTTTTAGCATGTTTCCTGTCTCATAAACTATGTTGGCACCCCCTTATGCTGGCTCCCCTTTAGTATTACCTGATTTAGGAGTCAATATTATTTGACATTTCGTTAAATGATAATGTACACAATTTTTTATATTTAAAGTCGTTTTTCTATTGCAGGTGTTTTCTTATCGGAAATTAATACTTCATTTCAACTTTTTTGAGCATCATCTCATAAAAGAACCAAATCAATGAAAATGTGATTGGCTAATTCCTTCACTACTCCGTGGCCAGAAAGCGTGGTCACATGACCCGAATGGAACGCCATGTTACTTCTGTTCATCTTATTGGTCACTGTTGACGGAAGTGACGTCACACGAGACTTCTTCGGGGACATCTTCCGCATGCGGGATTGTCACAACGGGTCCCGATGTGACAATGGGGGCACACGCCCCGCCTTAGAGATACCCGGGCGCCCTTGCTTTTGCCAATGTGCTCCCACACACTTAGCTTACAGAGAAGATAAGCAGCAATGCGTAAAGGACATTCGAGGTGAGTACAACTATAAAACTGTAACAAACCGACTTTGTTACTCTACAAATTAATGAACGTCGTTAAGGAGAATTAAGATTTTTATGAATGGCAATGCTGTAATTTCGGAAAATCAGCCCATTCATTTAGAATGAGAAGCTCCCACCGTTGGGTTTTATTATTGGACTTAATGAGGCATAAGTTTGAAGTTTCGTCATTTTATGCCACATGGTAATCCTTCTTGAATGGTGTTTGTAACTCAGTGTATAAAACATTTTTTACCCTTTAAATGGGTGATTGGGTTTATTTGATACACTTGCATGAAGGCCATAAATGAGATGAAATTATTTTTCTGAAATGACATTATGAATGTTTAAAATTGTTTTTTAATGTTTTATTCCTTGGAAAGTTGCAGTTACGAGGAGGTTTAAATACCTTTCTATAATGCACGATTTAGAGTAAATTTTTTGGCAAGACATGTTGATACTTAGGAGTACAATATATGAAAAGAAGATTTGGATAGAAAGTTTTAAGAGATTGAAATAAATAAGTATTTTGAATTTGATGAAAATAGTCAGAATGTCAGTATTGAATGCAATACATACCTATTTTGATTATTTCAAAGGGCTAATTTAATATTTTATCTTTATTTGTGGACTGTTAAAAGGTTTATTTAAAAATTGTACATCAAACATAAACTCACTCATAATTCGTCAATTTTCATTGAGGCTACTATATGACATCTAGTTATAACAAATGAACCGGTTATGTGCATCCAGATATAGCTATACATAAAAAAAAAAGAAAACAGAAAGTTTTTTTTTTTTTAAAAAAGCAATCCAAATCTCAGATTTTATTTATGGATCTACAAAGAATGCGTTTGAAAAGAAATGAATTGAAACTATCTGAAGCATTTATATATATGTACATCAGAACTGTTGATTTGCAGTCTTCTCTTGTTAATTTTTATTTTTAAAAATTATTTTGCGATATTTTTTTTAAGTATGCTTATTTGAAATATAATTGTTTAGAACAGTGGTTCTTAAACTTTTGACAGCCGCGGCCCCTTTTTATGTATGAGGGTGACATCGCGGAGCTCCAAGATTTTGAACATCTCTCTCCGATTTAATATTCTTGATCAAATACAGGTTTTAGCAGAGTTTCTTCATTGAGGACTACTTAGTAATTTAGTCTAGTATGGCACACCTTTCAATTTTTCCACGAGTCCTTTCAGAATCTGTAAAAGAGGGAAATCTCAACATACATGAGAGACTCCGCGGACCCCCTAAGGAGGTGCTGTGGACCACAGTTTAAGAACCGCTGATTTAGAATGTGAGAAAAATACTGAGCCTTTTTCGCTTTTACTAAAGGAAAAAAAACAAACTGCAACTTGAAAAACTGGAGTGAATCATTCCATTTCAGGAAAACCTTAAAAAATGAACAGAAAAATTTAGCTACACAAAAAATTAATTTAACTTTCTTTTTTAAAAAAAATAAAGTTTCATTTAGACAGTTTCGATGACGGAAATAATTTCCTTCTGATTTGTGTAAGAGTAATGAATAAAGTGTTTGAATATGTTCAGTTCTTAGCAATGACTTTCATAACAATATATATTTCCACTTAGAATGTTACATGTCTGTTTTCTATCGACCATTCACTGTTGAAGCCATTCCTCTGGTTTATCTTCCTACCAGTGGCCAGTTGGTTCATCCAGACGCACATCTCTCTTTGGCAGGTAAGTTCAATTTTAGCTTTTTTCACATTTTTAATCGTTTAAAGTTTGAAAATTAGACCTTGAAAATCTTAAGAATAATTTTGTGCTTCGGTTATTTTCAATTTTTATCAAAGAATACATTTTGAACTACGTTGATGAAGTTTCAGTGGCAATAATAACTTCCTCTGAGGAGTATAATAGCAATGAAAAAAATATCTGAATATATTTCAAAGTTAAATCCAAATTAATTTACAACCAAACGGATTCAGTGTCGTATCTTACCGACAGCAATGTGTTTCTAAAAGTACAAGGTTTACAGATATTTCTGTTCTTTTTTTATGGTATTTGTGTTTGTGGTTCTTAAAACCATGATACGAGAGAATATTGTTTATTATGGATTCATTTGTGAATGGGATGTTCACAAAATGGTTTTTTTTTTCGAGGTTTCAAAAGTAGGACCGAAATTACAAGGACAGTTTAAATTTGACAAAAAAAACTTGCAACGTTATAAGAAGTTTTATACAGTTTGAAATATATTGGTATATATCCATCATAATATATCTCTAAAACTTCGGAAGCATTCAGCATGAAATACAGAGAAATATATATAGAAACAACAGAACATAAAGAACATCGAACGTTCCTTCAGGATCTTCTAAATTTTGTCTAACCACACCGTTTTCACACTATTTATTTCTGTGTTAATTAATGGTCTAGAAAAAGAAAATGTGCATCGAATTTTTTTCATATTGCACTGTCTTTTAAATTTGTTTGCAGGACGTAAGAATGCTGATGCAGGCTTTCCTTCGTGCAAGGCGGCTGTCTCACAATACTTAACTAAGGATGGTTGGCGCACTCTTACGCGAGTCGATGGCGGAGGACCCGTCTTCGGACTGTTCACTGACAACAACAAAACTTTCTTACAGGTAAAATAACTATTATTAGGAATGTATTCACTAGGATAGTATTATAGGGTTTTTTTTAGACTCTTGGTAGACTCCTTGTGTGCCGAGAAGTATAACACAAGGCTTACAAACGTAAATCAATACTCAGTGGTAGGAAGTTTCAAGTAGAGGGATACAGGCACAAATGGGGATCAAAAGGTAAAAAGAAAAAGAATGGATGCAAATACAATAAACATAGAACAAAATACAAGATTGCTCACATGCAAAAACGGAGACTTTCAGTAATTAAAATTATACAATGGTGAAGGTTTGGAAGCACATGTGTGATCAGAATAAGATTTTCAAAATGCAAATGCATAAAGTATACACATACACACAAATACCTATACACATATACACACAGACATATATATATATATATATATATATATATATGAAATATCTCAACGACCCAGTAACAACAACTATGGAATTCAAGATCTTTATTCAAATCATGGAGTTTCTCCTTCGTATGGAGAACTCTGGAAGAAAGTGTTGCAAAGCTTTCTAGCAGGCATAAGAGTCCCTACTTTGGGGGACAACGATATTTAAATAGGGAAAGTAGGAAGAGGTAGCGAACAGGCAAATTCCCCCATACCCGTGATTTATGGGGTTTTCCAGGACCCTACTGGTTCTGTGCTTCTAGACAGAGGCGTTACTAAGTCTACGGGGAAGGTTTAGTGTCTGGAGGGAAAAGGATGACGGAATATGGCATTCATCTTGAATCATTAAGTTTTACATTAAATGTTACGAAAAGAAATATCTATTTTTATATTACATATATATATATATATATATATATATATATATACGCACTCGCAAATATACACATATACATACACGTACAGTAAATGTTAGAAAAACACACACAAAAAATTACAATCTAAATAATACGGGGAAAAATACTATTAATATATGCAAAAAACGATGTAAAAGAAGATTTGCTCTGAATAAAGGCAGAGAAAGGAGGAGGCCACGCTATATTGTTCTTTTGTAAGGAATTCATGAAAGTACGTCTTTCAGAAGAGAGAATTTAGTGCAAGAGAGAGCAAGTATCAGATGCTTGACATCCTGGATTGTGTCACTGGAGCAAGAACACTGGTCAGTAGGAGACAAATTAAAGCGTTTCAAATAGACTTTAAAGTTCCCATGCCCATTTAGAAACTGGATAAGTTTAAAATTAAGATGAAAGTGTTTAGCCTTTAAACGTCTCTGAATAGAAAGAATAAATTCCATGGTGAAGTGAGCATTATTTGATATAATTTATTCCACTCATAAATAATTTTTTCCTTAAAAATATTTTTATAATATGATTTCGGAATGCTCATAGAATCAAATTGCTTAATTTTGTCGCTTCTTTTGCATGCCAGCCAGCACGTTCATTCCCATAGATTCCCGTATGACCTCGAACAAAAGAAAAGAAAACTTTTACACCTGTGCTTCGAAGAAAATTGAGATCAATTTGCGTTTTAACAATCAATTGATTTTGAGAATTAATGTTATTTAAGGCATATATAAAGATGAAGACACATTTTTACTGACACGAACAATGAAACCGCATGAAGATTCACCTCCGAAACCATTTAATAGGTATTATTAAAAATATTTAGTACGATAGGTGCTTGTGAGAATAGGTTTATTTAAATACATATTGTTCAAATATATTAAATACTATTTAATACTGTTTAGTATATATTCAGTAGGAGAAATTATTTTGACCATGCTAACTTTTAATGTAAATTGGAAAATAAAATTATACTTTAATTATGTTTGTATATTTTTTGAATATATATAGTTATAGTTATAATTACTCTAGTTATACTTAGGTTTTATACTATATATATATATATATATACTATTTAAACGTTTTAAATATATGAAACAAAGCGGACCTCGTATTAACCCCTTAAGCAGTTTGCCCGTACACTATACGGACACTCTCTCCGACATTTCTTTCTTTTCTTGATTTGCACTTATTTTTTTATTCTTATGGTGTATTATTTAGTGCAAGTATTTTGAAAAGGTGATGCAGTTTGTCAATCGTACTGAAATACTTTTTGTCCGGCATTTTTTTTGTTGTGAAGACGGGAATTAGTATGGCGTAAAGAATTAACAATAAAAAAATGTGCCTTCTTTTTAAAAAGTATTTTGGGTTAAGAAAATGACCACTTAAGGGGTTAATTTTGAGTAGGGAAGAATCAACAAACTTTATAATTTATTTTTATTAAATCAAATATATATGTAAATATCATAATGAGAATAACGGTTGAAAGCGAAATAACTCACTAATCCTTAATCAATAATATTAAAGATTTTAACTGACTCTGGGAGCATTGATTCACATCAAGCAAGTTCCAAATCTAGTATTATTAAAAAAAAACCTCGCGCGAGTTTTAACCTAACTGTCCAATTCTAATAACAAAATGTTGAAATACTCTCTTAATGCCTAGAACCAGGAAAACCTTTCCTTGCAGTCCCCCCCCCCCCAATTTCAACATTCTCACTTACAAGTACAATCTTAACATCTCCTGACTTCTAACAATCTGAGCATCCTTACTTACTATTGGAATATTGACAATTTCCACGATTTAACTTCCAGATCACTTTAATAAATCAATTTAATCTGCATATATCACGGTTCTTTCACAAGGTAGAGCTCTCAAATCAATCACAATTCCATATATTCTTCTAAAGTTTAGTTTAAAAACACGTTGAGAACTCGCTACAGTTTTAACTTTTATTAATGTAACTGTTATACATATATGTAAATCTCTTAAATTGAGCATGTATGTAAAACATTCAGAATGGCATTTAGATGAATTAAGGAATAATTTTTTATTATCTTTGTCAAATAATTTGTTCCCCCCTAATTTCTTATTATTTTTGAGGCAAAATAGTTTAACTATAAGATAAAAACATTATTATTTTAAAAACATATAGTTATGTATTTTCACAAATTATAATAGATTTAGAATAAGTTTTCGATTCAATAAATTTGAATGTTGGCGATATAACTAAAAAAAATATATATAAACTTTGTAATAGAATCATTTGAAATATTTTTATTTGCGATAACAATTATATCTATTCTTAGTTCTTGGGTAATTCTCACGACAGACGAGTGTTGCAACAGCATTTGGCCTTGGTTCGATTATTTTGCAAAATACCACAGTACTCGCCATTTGAGACTTGTGTGGCCATAAGGGTTGGCTGGGTGCCAGGTAAGACATTTTTATATTTGTATTTATGTCTGAAATTAATTAAACGTGGACAATTGTGTTGTTATAATTTTCAATTCCGAAAGTTATTAAAACTGCAGACTCTTGTTTCATATCACTAAACATGAATTGAAATGACCAAATATTATTAATCATTGAAATATAAAAATATTTTTTTCTAGCATTAAATTGATTTCATGGATTTAAAAAAAATTGGACAATTTTGTGAGTGCAATGAAAAGAACATTTGAAGAAGATTTAAATTTTATTTCAGAGCAAAAAGGTTTTTAGAAATGCCATACATGTTTTACAAAAACTTCAAACACTATTTTTCTTTAGTTGTGTTATTGCTGTTAATTTGTTAAAGTTTGCTTGTGTTCAATATTTCTAACTCTTTCTCTATTCTTTTTTCCTTCAATATTTGCTCTTTTTCTGTTTGCTTCAATCTGAATTTTCCCTGAAATAATACTGAATAGCATGACTAAGTTAACGAAATTTAGTAATGTATAAAGTCCTTCATGTAAAATAACTAAACTAATTTTTTATTGTTTTCCCCATCTGATTAGCTAAGATCCATAAAAATTTAGAAATTGAAGTATACCAGTTCAAATATGTGTCGTATCATCTTAAAACAATACACATACCTAGTCCTTATTGCTCCCCGTATCAAAATTCCTTGAAGCTCTTTTTGGGGCCTTTTAAAATTTTGTGATTTTTTGCTTACATATTTTAGGGACCCTATAAGTTAGGCCCCGTATCATTGATAGGGCAGTAGCTATGCCCCTGACACATATATACGTACACACCTCCTCATAATCCTCATTTTTAGTGGTTAACAATTTCCACGAAAAACCACCTAAAAAGAGATGAAAAGCTAACTGTGTATAAGCTTTTTTTTATTAACATTTAGGCATTAAGCTTAAACACTTAACACATGCATCCATACACTTAACATGACACATTTAACTTTATAAATTTATACATTTACGTATTAAACATTAGTATTAAACACTTTAATTAAAAACTAAAATAGAACAAACACAAATTTCTCAAGAAATAAATTTAAAAAATGTTTTAAAATCTAATTAATAATAATTATAATTAATAAATCAATTAAGTTAAAATTAAATTAGTAATATTATTTACTAATAATTCACCATAATTTTTGAGGACTGTTAACTACCCAATTATTACTATAAGCACATTTGTTAACAGTGAGATTAACCAAACCATTGTCTTCAATTCGAAGACGTACCACATCCGCTGTACTTGAATCCAATACGACACATTTACGTTTCGAGAAGACGAAATACTTTCTGAAATATTTGTGGTATTAACAGTTTTTTATCAGAAAATCAGATTTTCTTTGTCTTTTCTAGTTCTGAAAATTCATTATATAGTACTTAGTTCTCAACTAAACAAATTTTCAGATCTGGTTGGATATTTAGAACATTTCTAAAATTAGATCAGTGTTTTAAGAATGATATTCCTGACTCTTGACCCAGTTCAACTAACAATATATGACATTCATACTCATACTCGGTATATTAGCATCTGTTTTTATTAATAAATTCATCATCATCCTAGAGTCTGGCAATTATCAATTCGTTAACGTCTTCATTTGAATCTGCTCAAAATTTATCAATGATCTCAATAATCAGCGGCCCTAATTCCTGTTAAGAAAAAAATCAGCCGCTTAAAAAGCTAAAAGAAACTTTTTCTTAAGCCATGCTGTTCCAAGACAGTGTAAAATGGAGTATATGTAAATATACACTCATGTCCATAAATTAAGGATAATTCAGAATCACACAGAAATTGAACTCTAAAATAAAAATTTCACCTGTAGAATTATCACACACATCTTGAAGAAGAATATGCAAATTACAGGAAACCACCAGATGGCGCGGATAGTACGTCACAATGACGAGAGTGTAAGAGAGGGGTATATAAGGAATGGTGGCAAAGAAGTAAAATTGTTCAGAAGCGCTTTAAAAGCCTTTCAGTGCAATAACCGCATAGTTATGGCACAAAGGAAGCATTTGGATGATTTTTTACGTGGTAGAATTATCGGACGACTGGAATGTGGACGTACCCAGCCGAGGAACTTGGAATCGCCCAGAGTGTCATATCCAGGCTTTGGCAACGATTCCAAGATGATGGTAATGTGAGTAGATGTTACAGCACAGGTCGCCCCCGAGTTACAACGCCGAATGAGGACCGGTATTTGGCAGTTACTGCCAAAAGAAACAGACGGAGCACAGCATCAGACCTATCTCGTCAGCTCTATTCAGCTACCGGTACGACAGTTTCAAGGCAGACCGTGTACAGACGCTTAGAGCATATTGGTCTATATGCTCCTAGGCCTGTCATATGTGTTTCCCTTACCGCAACTCACTGTCGCTTGCGATTAACCTGGAGTAGAGAGCATGCATTGTGGTCACCGCAACAGTGCTCTTGTGTGATGTTTTCGGACGAGTCCAGGTTTAGTTTGCAGTCTGATTCTCGCCGGACTTTCATATGGAGAGCGCCAGGTACCCGTTACCACCACGAGAATACTATTGAACGACACCGTTACGGTGGTGCAGGATGGCTCGTTTGGGGAGGAATTTTTCTTGGTTCCAGAACTGACCTGCATGTTCAGAGTGTAACGATGACAGGCCACATCTATCGGGATGGCATTCTGGAACAACATGTACGTTTGTTTCGGGGCGCCATGGGTGCTGAATTTCTGTTTATGGATGACAACGCCCGTCCTCACCGTGCAAACATTGTAGACGAATGCCTTCAATCGGAGGATATCACCCGTATGGATTGGCCAGCATACTCACCGGACTTGAATCCAATAGAGCATGTGTGGATATGCTTGGCCGACGAATTGCAGCCCGTCAACCCCCTCCCACCTGTCTACCGGAACTTCGGAGGGCATTGCTTGATGAGTGGTGTAATTTTCCCAAGATCAGATTGATAATTTGATACTCAGCATGCGTAGGCGTATTGCATCGTCCGGGAGACATACTCCGTATTAATCATCATACTAACCATGTTATACTGTTTTTTGTAAATAGGTTCTTTTTTGAAATTTGCTCCAGGGAGTAAAAATCGCAATTTTTATTAATTATGTCAAACATATAGCATCTTTTTTGCTCTTTACCTTTTGTTTAATAAATAGACTTTACAAATAAGTCAAATTTGTTTTGCTTTTTTCTCTTTCTTTGCCTGAACTTCATTATTCTTAATTTATGGACATGAGTGTATTACATTTAATGGCTTTTTAATCTTTAATAAATATGTTTCTACATTTAAAAAAAATATATACCCATCTGCAAAATAATGTGGTGTACTTCTGTTAGATTAGCAAAATCATTAATTTAAAATCTGTTTTTAAAGTAACTTACCGTAAAATCTGGCGAACAGCGCGCACAGGCGTATAACGTGCACGTATACTTTCAAGCCATAATTTTTAATTTTAAGGTATATTCATCGTATAACGCGCATAACCTGAAATGTAAGTATGAAATGCTTTGATGTCTAAGTCGTTTAATCCAGGTATTATTCCAAGATTTTATAAGGAAATGATATACTTCTAGAACTGCAACCTTTTAAGTTCATAAAGAGAATGCCATTTCTTTTAAATAAACAATATTTCAATTTATGTAGAAGCCTATTTTTGTATGCTGATCTATTTTTTAATATTTAAATCTCTCATTTTTATACCCGGCGTATAACACGTACCCAAAAATTTCGATTTTATCTTTTGCGTTTAAAGTGCGCATTATAAGACGGATTTTACGGTATTTTAATATTGTAATTCTGAAATATAGAATTGAAACATATGTTAGAAATTAGAACAAAAGGTTTTTCGAAGGAAAGTTGAAATTAGTTAGAATTATACAATGTAATACATACATCTAATTCTTTCATTCTAGTTCATTAAAAAATCTTCATATCCTCAAAATAACTGAAAGGATATTTTTTTTAAAACTCTCTTCAAAACTTTCAGGAATTGATTCTATGGAAGATGATACTCCTACCAGTAAAGCTAATATGATGGTAGTAGGATTGTCATTGGGCATTCTAGGTCTGGTGTACGTATTTGCTGTCGTGGTTTATTTGAAAATCCGTCGCCAACAAATCGCCAAAAGGAAGAACAATTCAGATCAAGAGGCTTGCATTCCCAAACGAGATGACGACTCGGATAAGGCAAGATAAGAAAATGTCTTTTCTTATTTTCTGTTAAACGGTTTTGTATTACAAAATAGTTTTTCATTACACATCAAATATAGTTGGGGCAGAAATTATTTCAGTCCTTTTAAAGGTGTTAATAACTAGTTCATTGTGTGAAACTGACTATAAGTAATAAATGTAACACAACGTTAATCAGAATATTTTAAATTTAGACTATATAATTTGCTATTTTCAGTTCAGTAATGTCTCCATTTGAATAATCCTGATTACTCGCATTTGGAACTACTTTAAAACGGTTATGCTACCAGAATTTAAATGCCATCACTAAATATTTATTTGGAAGAAACTAGAGGGGGAAAATTACAATAACATCAAAATATGTAATTTTTGTTGTCAGTGGTGTTTTTAAAAAAACACTTCTGGCTAAAAATATACGATCTCAGTAAAAGCCAAATATATATTTAAAAAAATTTGAAACGAATTATTTTGTTTTAAGTCATTTTATGCCACTATTTATGCTTTTGAGCAATTCTTCACTTGATTTCAATTTTCCATGGATATAAATAATTTCCACGGAAGTATCACTGTGGGTTAACAAATAACTTTTTGGAATTTAAAAAATAGCAAATAATTTTCTGGGATTTTTTAAGAAAAATAAAAGACAGGTTTATTTTTCTATCTAATACTGTGGTATTTCCTCTTTTTTCTTGAAATAAATTTGATATTTAGAAATTTTGATTGAAATATGCAGTGCCAATTCATAATAATAATGAAGAGAAAAAATAAGCATAAAGTTATTGTTAAATTTATTAAAAAAAGTGTTTAATTAATCCAGTCAAAGTTAAAAAAAGGAAAAGGAAATCAGAGAAACTATGAAGCAACTTAATACATGCTAATAAGGCAGATAATAAAGCCAAAAAATTATAACTTGTTGGTATATTTACCCTTCATAAAAAGTTAACAATTCACAGCTCATATATATTTTCATAAAATTAAATTTTAACTTGGATTAGTCTTATTTATTATCCTACCTAGAATTCTTTACTTGTTTATGCTATTTTAAATATTACAATAATGGTTTTACAATTAATTCAGGTAAGAATTTTAATATACTATTATAATCACAAAGAATTAGACATATTAATAACAAAGATATAAATTGATGAATATAATATTGAATCAAGGTATGAAATTTCTCTAGGTATCAACACGCAATGGCATTGAAACTCCAAAACGTTTGGAACTTTATCACACCACTTCTATAGGAAGACGAAAAATTGGCTCTGATCCTTGGTCGCAGATGACCTCAATAGTTGAGACATATAACCAGACCTGGACTGATCGTATGGGACAACATGGATGTGAGTTCCGAGCTCAGGATTTCCAAATCCAGCCTGAGTTCTTCGAACCCGAGTTCCTAGCTTCTCCACCCCAGCAAGTTCTGGAATATTTGGAGCGTCTTCAAAATTCTGTTACTTTTGCTCGTCATCGGTTGAGAACCTGCTATCGGTACCAGCCAACTCTAATTGGTATTCCGGAAGATGATTACTTCTACCAAGAATTAAAGGCATCGTCCAGTAAAGAGAAGAGGACGACCCCAGATGGAGGATCCGCATCTTCAATGGCATCTTTGGTTGAGATAGGGGAAGAAAAAGAAGAACAGCCTAAGAAAGAGGCTCCAAAGATTCCGCCAAGAAAACCACAGCGCAAAACCGTGATGGCGAAAACACAAGCAGAGATTAATCACGAGGCAATAAGAAATTCAGAGCAGGAACAGAAAGAGATACAAAATGCAATGAATACACTGAATGAGACACTTGATGCATTAGAATATGATATTTATAAGCACGATTTGACGCATCAAGTATCTGATATTGAACATACAAATTCGAGTCGTCCTAACTCTAGAGATGGAGAACTCGACGATTTTGATACTTCATCATGCAGTTCACTGTCTGCAGTCACTGTTTTAGGAAGAGACACCAATAAGCCTCTCGATATTAATTCAACTGGCAGCCGCAGCGTTGAAAGGAACTTATCTGAAGAATTTAGCACTTTTAGAAATTCAACATATAGTGTTGGAAATGTTATGCCTGGACTGTTTGCACCAAACAAGAAATCTGAAATAATGGAAAGATTACCTGATGGCTCTGAAAATGAATTTCAAAGTAAAGAGGGATCAGAAAAAATTAATAAGAAACATAATAATGTTAAAGAAACATCGAGGTCTTCTACTCCAGATAAAAGGAGTCAGCAACATAATAATGTTAAAGAAACATCGAGGTCTTCTACTCCAGATAAAAGGAGTCAGCAACATAATAATGTTAAAGAAACATCGAGGTCTTCTACTCCAGATAAAAGGAGTCAGCAGCATAATAATGTTAAAGAAACACCGAGGTCTTCTACTCCAGATAAAAGGAGTCAGCAGCATAATAATGTTAAGGAATCATCAAGGTCTTCTACTCCAGACAAAAGGAACCATCAACATAATAATGTTAAAGAAACATCCAGATCTTCTACTCCAGCGAGTGAATTCCCCGAAGCGGCTTTTAAGGTATCAGTTGCGAATTTAGTGAAAGCTTATTGCGAACCCCAATCAATACAGGCTTGTTCTTCATCTAACTTTGAACCAAAGATGGCCAAATCTGATTCAACATCTGCAATTGAGTCTAACTCAGAAAAGTCTTGCACTGCAGATACAATACACTCGGCAGACTCTTATGATGGACACCATATAGAATCTTGTTATGACTCTAGTGCTTGTTCCGTGGACTCTAGTTCTACACCAACAAAACGGTTTACTCGATCTCGTAAGACATCCTCAGAATCTTCAAAATCTTCTACTCCACATTCACTAGAATCTTGTAATTCGTCCTCTTGCCATTCTGCAGAATCTTCGAGTAGATCTTGTACTTCTCCATCTGGAGACGAAGGAAAATCACCGACTCCAACTAAACAGCCAAACAAGTGCCATGGACATAAAAGCTCGAGTGTTCTTACTGACGATGAACGATCAGATCCGTCTGTTAAGAGATCCGATAAAAGACGTTTATTGAAGAAGTCATCGTCCTCTGAAAGCGTAACCACCATTTCCACTGACATGACAACAGATTCATTAGAATCTTGTCCATCGTCACCCAATCTTGAAAGGTCGTTGAGTCCTACACCCAGTTTGGTAGACATGTGGATAAACAAACTGATTCAGAATTCTATTCCTTATTCCAAATCACGTCGGAAATTTAAAAAAAGTTAGTAGTACCCGAAAATGAAATTGAAAAATGGGAACATGTGTGTCAGAAGCATAAGGACCCTTGTCCTATGCACGATTTGAAAGATGCTGAACCAAATCTAATAGACAAACTGGCCCATTACAGTTCGAAAACTATGGCTGGAAGAGATGTGGCTGGATATTTCCAATCACTCAAGCAGGATGTCTTGAAAGAACATTTGAAATCTTGGTTAATTTCAAACAGTCAGATGAAAAAGAATAAAAAAGGAGTTTCAGTCAAATATCGTAATAAAGAATCCTCTCATAAAAGACCTCTTGTACCACCTGGTCAAGAGGCGAACTTTGTAAGTGAGCAGCCACAACGAACCACATGGACGACTTTCCATAAGAGTTCAAATGGGGACGCAAATAATGAATCCACAACTAATGGCAGTGATCATTGCTCCATGGGTTCAACAACAGAATTAATAGATTCACTAGACTCCCACTCCACTAAAGAAATACGAAATGATACTGATAAAAACCATTCTACTAAAGTAAGTTAGTCTATGACTCCTAACGGTCTATTGACATTACAGTATGGTTTCTTCTATCCTTTGTAAAAATTATACGTATGTATTATTGTTTTAATATTACCATGCTTTTATGGGCATGATGAGATGAACAAATTTTATGTATCCATAATTTAATATATTCTTGTTTATATGTTTACAATAAAATATTTACAAATTTGTGTGTGTTCTTTCTTAATCAAAAATCATACTTATCGGAAACTCTTTTTTGCCATGATAATCAGTGCTTTCAAACATTGCATAGCTAAAGATTGTAATAAATTCTTCCAGAGTTACATAATAGTACTCATATAACCACTAGTTCATTTTTAAATTGTGTGTCTCAGAATATCCATCGTCCTTTTTAAATTTTCAGGAATAAATAAAAATAATAATAATATTGCTTATTTTTGGTACAAACCGACAGTCATTTAAGTATTGAGAAATTAAACACAGATTTGAGGCCAAAAAATTCAAATTAAAGCTAATTCTCCAATTAAAATTTAACTGGGGAATGTAGGATATTTTACGGAAGAGATTCTTTGAATATTAAGAGAGCCTTAAAGAGGCAATTCCTGGTTCTAACAGCACCTGGCTGACAGTTGTAGTGCCATCCAACATCTTGCTAACTGGCATAAGGTGGGTGATAACACAGGAGTGGCTATTTTGGAGAAACTAAAACTTCTTTCATCTTCTCGCCAGATCCATCTACACAATGGGTTCCTTCGCACGTTAACATCGCGGGCAATGAGATTGCTGATGCCCTAGCAAAAGATGGCACTGTCCAACCCACTAGGAACTCGGCCCCTCTCACCTATTCAGAAATGCACTCCACCTACATCAACAGCATGCAATAAAATATTCCTCCTGCTCATCACTGATATGAGGCTAAACGCCCTGGTAGTCCTTTCAATGCAGCAGGCAGGAACAAACTATTCTAATTCGTTTCCGGATTGGCTACCTCCAAACTTTGACTTTTAAGGATGGAAACAAAGTTTTTCCGAGTTGTGTTAGGCGTTCTGACTGCCAGGCATCTCCAGAACATATTTTTGACTGCCTGGGGCTTACAAAACAAGATCATTATGAAGACTCGCTAATGGTGTTGGACTTTTTGAGAGTGAGTGAAACCATGGGCTTGGTCTAGCTTGTATAGACATGAAGATGAACAACAACATATTAAGAGAGCGTTAACTGTGTGATCACATTAAATATGTTGAAGTTCTTCACGATCGTAAGTAATTAATATAGATATTGTAGACAAATATTTCGCAAATTTATTAAGTATTCGTTGAACACATAACACAATTATCAAATGCATTCAAATTAATTACAAAAAATATTACATGTTAGAATGGTAATAGAAACTGGCACATTGACCCGCTGAGGAAGCTAGGAGAAGAGATGCCACAACTCAGGTTTCATCCATGTCATTTAACAGTAGCTAAAATTTTGACTCTCTTGTGTTTGTTCCGAGTGTGTAAATTAATAATTAATGTGATTATTAATTTCTGCCAAAACTCACTTTGTTTTGAAATTATACCAGTAAAATAATATATATTAGAATTTTAATTATATATCGTGAAAGTTAGTACTTCTTTCCTTAAATTATTTAAATTGTTTATACAAAATATAAACATAATTTCCTTAAATCATATTATACCTTTACATAAGCAATGTCATTTGTTTATTTTGACTTAAAATCGAAGCATATAATAGTCTGTTTTATTTAAACTATTACGGAAAACAGATTTCTAAAATGTATTAAATGAGTTTATTAATATTTAGATGAAATTTTTGACAAGTATTAAATACTATTATTTAAAAATTATAAAAATTTCTCTTTTTAACAAACTCAACTTTCCTGCAATATTCCCTAAATCAACATGTGTACTGTAAACCGACTTTACAACAAAACCTCTTGTATTTTCCAATGAAAATTTACTACAAAATTATTAATTTTTCTTGTAATTTTTCCTTTTTAATCATATTAAATCTTTAGGGGTAAGTTTAATAATTAACGTTATTTTTGAAAAAAATCGTTTTTAGTACTAAAAAACCAGAAACAATAAGAAAAAGAAACGGAAAGAAGTCTGTAAAAACATTTTACTGCACATTTTGGGATAATTGTGTTGTAACTACGGAGAAATTTATATTGCTCTAACCTTTAAACGCGCACATTTTTTAAAAGAAACCAGATTTCTTTTCTTTATTTAAGAAAATAAATTTCAGATAAATACAAATAAATAATTTTAAAAAAATACAAAATCAATCGCAATTTTTATTTTAATTTAGGATTTTGATCCACACTGCGTGTGTGTGTGCAAATAAGAGCCGAACATTGTAATTTTGCTCCTGAATCGACTTTTATTATCTTTCTTCTCGAATAGATGTTTCGAAAAAACACATTTGTGTATCAGTAAAAATATTATATCTACTTTTCAACTGAAATAATAATAATAGTAGTATTTATTTTTGAAACAATATTCAAAATTTGTTTTGTGTGATATACTAGCTGACCTATAAGTCCGTTAAAGTTTTAAATTTCAATAATTCAAGGAATAATGTTTTTGGTGTTGGTAGAACAAAACTGGAAAAATGACGATCCATTAGTCGAAGAATTCCAGTAGATTTTGAAAGAGAGAATCTTTTTTATCAGGACAACGGATCGCAGTCAGTCTCAAAATCTTCGCTTATTTTCGAATGGGAAACGTACAGCAGCATAAAATATAAGCCCTTTTGCATTATCTCAAGAGTGCAAAACTGTTAAGCGGGCTCGTATTAATTCGAACGCTCACATTAAGGCGTCAAAATACATAAATAAATTAAAGTATACAAAATAATTTATTCAAAATACTCTGATAAAAAATTAATCTTGTGAAAATGTGTTTCTTTAATCGTATAAGTTTTTCAGATATATAAAATGCAAACTCATTCAATGCCTACTATTAATTCACACTCTCCTTATATATATATATATATCTTGTTCAAATTTTTAGTCGTTCATAAAATACTTTTTATTCATCCACTCAAGTTCAAATACATTATTTAAAAACTTGTAGTGGATGACAATATTAATACAGTTTTTTCGAATATTTATTCATTAAATTTTTTTATGAATAATTAGCAATAAACAAAAATAATAGTCCTATACCATATATAAAAAGGAAAAACAATCAGCGTGTCTATGTAGCGCAATGGATAGTGCGTTGCGTTGGACTTCTGATTTAAAGGTCGTGTGTTCGAATCCCATCTAGGGTGGCCTAATTTCTGAGTAAGTAATTTCTTTATTGGAATAATTAAATTTATATAATTAAAAAATAAATAGTTACAAACAAAAGTAATAGTCCAACACCATATATAGAAGGAAAATCGCTTTATATTCTGCCACTTAATATTGTGATTCTGTCATATGTATATACATATTTATATTAATTGTAATAATTTAATAGAAATAACTAAAATATATACATATAAAATTTTTCTCTGTTGACCTAGGTAGGAATTGACAATTTTTGTTTTATATATTACTAGTTTTTTGCTTAAAAGTACCCAAATCATTATAATAATACGAGTGTGTATAAGTATTATATGCATGGAAATGAATATTTTACAAATTTATTAAGTATTCATTAAATACACAGCACAAATATATAAATTACATTCAAATTATTACAAAAGAAATATCACAAGTTAGAAAGGTTCTGGAAAAAAACGAAGATCATTTAGTCCATGCGAAATCGACCATGAACAGATGGAGGCAATTTTATTGATCTAGGAATATAAGCTCTTCCCAATTCTTTAAATGTTTTGGCATCCATTACCATTACAAAATCTCTCGAATTATCGCCTACGTCTAACACTACTGCCAACAAAAGACCTGAAAAAGAATTGAAACAGTTAACATTTGTATCGATATTTAATTTTGTTCAACATTGTGTACACTAATTTATTTGTCCTTGTGTTTTAACATGCATATAACAAAATTACATCATCAATTATGTTTTTATGGCATACATCAATAAATGACTACTGTTGAAACTTAGTTGTTTACTTAAGGGACTGAGAGAATGCCGCATTATGCAAAGTTAGCAACTATAGTTAAAAATGGTTTACAAAGGTTAAAAGAGTATGTATTGGTTAAAACAGATATTATTTAGTATTAAAATAGCTAATTGTAACATAAATAATGATGAAGTTTAATTTAAAAACTACAGTAATACCCCGAACTTCAGCGATAGGTGGGGTTGAATGATAATCGAATTCGCTTAATTCGGGGTATTATTAGCATACATGTAAATTTTTTTTATTTGGGGTCGCGGAAACCAAAGAAAATAATAATTTAGCAAAATAAAACGTTAATAACACAAATACAAAATCGCAAAACGAAGTTATTTTTGATCAGTGGCGTAACGTACACACCCACATTGCGGAGGGGGGCAGGGATTCTAGGAGGCCAAAAGCCCAATTGACTCCAAGTTCGCATTTAGGCTTACCCGGAGTCTCACCTGTCCCCATATAATTGTGACCCTGGACTAGCCTGCCTTTGCTGCTTCTGGACTGCTACCGGATGTCGCTGCCTACCTTTGTTGCTTCTGGACTGCTACCGTGTTTCTTTTCTTTTTGATCTTTCTACTTGAAACCTGACTTTGCTGGTAAACCCTAATATTCTCCGTTTTGCCACTGATTTTTATGAAGTAGGTTTCATAAAATCGAACAAAAAGTAGTCTGTCAGCTTAAAGATTTCTTTTTCTCTCTCAAAAGTTCCATGCAGGATGCTAATAATCTTTTTAATCCTTATTTTGTTGAAAAAATACTCTCTCGTCGGAATCTATATTTTTCAAACCTTTTACAATTAAATTGAAGTCTTCTGTCAAATTCCCAACAGCGTCATTCGATCTTCTGACTGAACTGGGTCTAAAGACTCAAGTTTTTCAATGTCTTGCTCTTGCTCGCGCATTTCTAAGAGCTCATCCATTATCAGCTAAGGATTGTTGAAATCCAGCAGTTTTTGAACGTCATCACTATCCACTTCTAAATTTATTTGCCTGATAATCCCAACAACTTCTTCAAAAGCATTACCAATTTCGTCAGGCTTTGGCGCTGATTCCACCTGAGTTTCAAAGTTGGGAGGGGGGGGGGCAGGAGATGAATCGACAAGATTTAGATCGCTGGGTGAATGAACAGAGTGCGTAGCTCTTTCCAGCTGTAACCTCTCATTGTTTGGACTTGGAGTGACGTTATAGCTCTTGCCCTTTGTTAATGTAAAATACTTAGAAAGTGAAATAAACTTTAGGTAAAATAATAAAAATAAGACTTTAAAAATATTAGAATGCATTAAATGCTTGAAAAATAACTTCAAAAACAGCGCAAAGCACTGAAACTGAAGTCAGATCAGTAGGCGGGCGGGGCGAAGACTGGCCAATGGGGATGCAGCAAGTGAACTCAATCGTCGAAAATGAGAGAAATTACTTTGATTGAATAAAATTCAGAAAAATAGCTTCTTTAAAAGCTAAAAAAAAATTTAAGTACATAAAAAGTATTAAAGGAACATGGAAAAATAAATATAGATCAGAAAATTAATCAACAAGATTTGAAAATTGCATAACTCCGGGTTCGCGTAAGTCGGGGATTACTGTATTAAATTAACTTCGTTACAATTAAGAATATTTTTACTATCATTTATATAGTTAGAAGTTAATTAAGTGACTTTAAAGTATTGTCGCACACACTCACAACCTAGAAATACATGATGCTGTTAATAACAGACCTGGTTGAGGAGCGGTGGACGAGTGGTTATAGTCGTGGAGACACTGGTCAAGTGATTATGATGACGTACTCCTGGGCAGTGTCTGGTTGTGGATTTGAGTCCTGGTATCAGTGAAGACCCACCGTGTAAAGGGGTTAATGCAGAACAAATCTGTCGAGGCTCAAAGCCCTCGCATTGGTATGGTGAATAAAATTGTTGAACGGAATGCCAGCTCTGATGTCGTCTTCGCCATACGATCGTGGTTAAAAATTCCGAGGTCCGTCCCCAATAAATATCGTGTTGCTCCCAAGAGCAATATTAAGCAATCAATTGATGGACTTCATAAATTTAATTTATGTCATGTAAAGTGCTAATTTTCATGCTGTTCCAAATGAGTGGTTAACATAAAAATTTTCATATTATTCTAAATGACCATCTCAGATGAATCGAGCTCGGCATTTAAATAAATTCGTAACAATATTAACAATTTCATATGTTGAGTTGCATGGTTAAAATAAACCAAAAGGATTTCTAAAATATTGAATAATGTTGGAATGAAACAGGAAAAAATTAATCATTTATTTTATTCCTGTAAAACTAAAAATGTTATGGGAATTTCTCATTCTAAGAATTGAATATTCCCATAACAATTTTGTTTCAGTGAAAGCTTTATAGTAAAAGTATCAACATTTTTACGATTAAAAATTCTTAAGTACCCATCTTATTTTTTTTTTTTGAGATATTTTTACAATAACTACAGATAGAAAACTTCGTAGTATTATTGTGGAAAAATGATTTAATGATCCTCTACAAATCATTATGAAGGTATTCTAAATGCATGAATGCTTATTGTACATGTACCTACTAAATTGTTATTGAACTTAAACAATGTTTTGATCATAAAATATACCGAGAGTATTCGTTAATCGTGTGTTAGCAATTTATAAGGAATTTACCATCATCTTCTTCCGTGGAGCCTGGCTTCGGAACATAAACCAATTCACTGGGGAACATTGTGCTAGTTTCCTTCCAAACTTTTATCTCTTCAGTAACAATATCTAACTTAAGTAGCTGTAAAATATTTGAAAAATAGTTAAACGAATAATTAAATACTTATTACTTCAAAAAATGATCACTGTAGTCTTGTCTTTAAAATTAATTTATTAACTTTTTTTAAAAACTGTACAATTCTAATAGTCTAAACTACTTAAATGAAAAATATTTTTTTAAAAATGCCACTTGAGTACAATTTTTTTAATTAACTAAAAATAACAAATCATGTTAATTTTTACTCAAAGCATTTTAATACCTTTATCTCTTATAAAAAGAAATAACTTTCTTTATAGTCTACACCAAAGGTTGGCAACCCTTTAACTGTGGCGTGTCAAGCAAATCTACCAATATGATTCAGCGTCCCACACAGTAGGACGTGTTTGAAACAATTCGATTATCGCGATAATACATGCAGAGTTAGAGAACAGAGGTCAATAATACAAATTTACTGCTTTTTACATAGTAATTTTGCATCGTTTAAAGATATTTCTTAACATAAAAATAAACAGCATATAATGTAACTATTTCTTCAACATAAATAAAAATAATCAAAATTGTACATATATTACGTATTTTAAACATTTATTAAAAAAAAGAAATACCCAACATAAAATATAAGTATCCCCTTCATTATAGTTAAACAAAAAATTAAAATTTTATTGCAAGCGAATTGCAATTTTAATGCACAGTTCTACATCATTTCGCAAAATCAGGGGTATAGTTCAGATTTTCAATTTGACATGATTCTGAACATTCACTTGTAAACAACTTCTTTGTGGACTCCTAATCTTTTTCATATGATAAATGATTTGTTCACTTAGATAAGAACCAAAAGCAGAGTACATCAAATTTTTCTCTCGAAACAATTAAATCTCTCCAGCAATGACATTCAAATAATTTTAAAAATAGCTGTAGATTTATCTATAGAGATATTTTTCAGGCTTTTTCTTAATTCCGTTAATGTCCATAACTCTGAAAATGTTTGTCAATCAAGATCCACTACAAATTTATCCACTTCCTCTCTCTAAAATAGACAAATTTATAGAGTAGTCTAGAATGCCACTGAAAAATGTTCCACGTCCCACAGGTTGCCGAACCCTGGCCTACATTTACAATAGTTTCTTAAAAATAATAGGTATTAATTCTTAAAAAAATGGTCCCCTTAAGACGCATACCATAAGAAACTAAAATCTCTCGATGTATCGCAATCGAGGACTTCATTTCTTCTGATTTTTCGATAGCTCTTGTAAAGAAATTCTTTTACTGTCTTAATAAATCTTATATGTTAAACTCTCTTTCTAAGACAAACATGACCATTAGGTTCAAGTAATGAATCAAGTACATAACTGAGACCAGGTATTATTTGTTGCATCAAACACTTAAAATTAGTGAAAAGAGGAAAACATTAATATTAAATATAAATTAAAACTTAACATTCTCTTTTATTATGAATAGAAACATGTACTACTCACATACCGCAAAATGGTTTATGTGTGGAAGAAAATCCTTAAAAAAATACTTTCGGATACATTTTTAACCAATTTCACAATGATACTTGCAAGATATGAAATAGTCCATTGTTTTCAGTAAACTAAATTTTTACAAACAAACCTATCACTATCCTTTTATAAACATGTCAGCTCCGGTGGCTTAGAGGTAGCTTGCCGCTTCGTAAGACTTAGGTTGCGGGTTCGACCCCGGCTGGAGTGGATAGGTTTTCTGGATGTGAAAATCGTAGCCAGGCATGTCATATGATTATGTGGCATGCAAAATACCCCTTGATTTTCAATTTAGTTCTGACACTCTCGGCAAAATTAAATTACGACAATATTTAGCTTCCGACTAGAGCTTGAATTAAAAAAATAATTTAACCTTTCAAATTTGGTAGTGGGGCCGCCAATAGATGGCGCCACCATGAAATGGTTCTCACATTCGAGGAATTGCCGTGTCTGCAAAGGCTAAGTTGCTAAAAATGTCGTACCATTGGATTAAATATAAGCATAACTCATCACGTTATTGATTGGAAAAACATTGCGAGCCACTTAGTAGAAATTTAAAATCTATCCAAATGAACTCTTTTGTAATTTTTTGTTTGTAAATATAAATCTAATTCAAAACACCGATCTACGTGGAATAAAACAAGCTGTAGAGCAAGAAGTTTTAAAATTTGATTTCTTAGAGTCTTTCAGTTTTATTTTTAGGATAATAATAATGCACGTTTTGATAAATTATATAAATTTCTGTTTTCCGGATTTAATGATTCTTAATCACTAAATGTGATTTACGATATGGAAGTGAAGAATGTTTTTTTTTTTTAATGGATAATTTGGAGCAAAAAAATTTATTTTTGATTTGTGAAAGATTTTAAGGTAAATGTAATTCTTGATTTATTGATATTAAAATCGAAGAAATTTACAAAATATCAACACATAAACTCCCATCAGTTTTTATAAAGGAAGTTTGATGTATGTATGTCAGAAGCTTTATTGGGAAACTGAAAATAAACTATAAATGAAACTGAAATTATTGATAAAATGCATAAAAATTGAATCCTAGAATTTCAATTCATGTTTCTTTTATTCAAATATCTGTATGTACAGTTCAGAAAGAAATAACTGAATTATAACAAACAGATATATTAATTCTGAATAACTATACTACTTTTTTGTTAAATAATGAAATCAATATATACTTACTGAATTCGCAAATTTTCCAGTATCAAAAGTTCCAGAACCATACACATATCTGTACTTCTTGGTGTTGAACATAGAGTAGTTTATTGTAGGTGACTCATAACCTGAAAATGAAATTCATGGAATGTAAAATGTTACTTTTCTATTTTAATCCACATTATGTACTCATTCCATAAATATCCATTAAATCTATCTAACAGAGAAATTCACTGTAAATTTTAAGGTCAAAATGAAAATTTACAGTAATATGATGCATTATATATCAAGAAATATAACACCATATGAAACACCGACTGATGAAAGATATAGTAATAAAAATAAATAGATACAATAATAAATTTTGAGTTAGTTTTATAAAATTTGTTACATATAGTTTCTGATTCCTTCATTATTATTTTTTTTAATATATGAAAGATACTTGAAAATTATAATTTTTTAGTTAAATATCTTACTATATAAAAATGACTCTATTTTTTAACTTTAAAAATTCCTTCTTTACATTTTCATGATTTTAAAATTTATTAGTAATATTTTTTTTTTCAGCCTAAACATGCTTAAAAGCAATCGTATATGCAATCAGCTTAAAGAGAAAATAAATGTATTTCAGTGGAGCATCATATCTTAAACTAAATTCTGACTTTAATTTAGAAATTTTAGTTGAAATTACTTTTCATCACCTATTTTTTTCGGACTAGGTTGAAAGAGTGCTTTTTAGGTGTTTGAAGTTAAGTAATGTTTGCGCTATTAGGGAAAAAAGAAATATAATTATTGAGGAAGAAGAACTAACACATAAAACTAGAGAGTTTTTTAAGTTGTTTTTATACCATTTACTTTATCGAACTTATAAAAATATTTTTAATGCGTTTTTTGAAAAATTAAATTTTTACGATAATTTGTGCCCGATAAACGGGATGGCTCCAAAACAATCCAATCAAATTCGATGAAATTTGTAACATATATGTTATGGGCCCTTCAGAGTGTAACAAATCGCAGGTCTTAAGACACCTACATTTAATCACATTTTAGAGTCATTTTTAGCTTAGAACATGCAGTAATTTTGCTGAAAAATCATTATCATCAAATTTAAATGCTAATAAAATATTTATTTCTTAAAATATTTTTTATCCTGCGGTTTGTGACACTTCAGAAGGAATAAGAAATATATTAATGAAATTAAAATTGCATAATGTTTAATTTATTTTTATTTATGGCGTTTTCCTTAACTTTATAAATTTTGCTAAAATTTCATAAAAATA
This sequence comes from Trichonephila clavata, assembly GCA_019973975.1. Lineage (NCBI taxonomy): Eukaryota > Metazoa > Arthropoda > Arachnida > Araneae > Nephilidae > Trichonephila > Trichonephila clavata. Next base: position 113,619 of record BMAO01004209.1, read on the forward strand.
ATTTTTTTTTTCAAAAACAAAGGGTGATACATGATATTTATTTAATAATTCTGACTTTTTAATCCTATTTATGTTCTTTAAAACAATAAATTTATTCTGAAAATCAATTTTTTTAAAATTGGTCTCCGACCTAGTCGTATACCTTAAAACATTAATCAATTCGTACGGAGGGTAAAAATCGTGATCTCATCTAGGAAATTGAAGAGCTAGTTCAAAATTTTCAAAAAATTAGTCAAATGTTGGCTGAAAAATAACATAAAAATTATGTGAAAAAATTTACAATAAACTGTCACAATTTAATAGTTACGGAGTACTAAGTAGATATTTCACCAAAAAATTCAACTTGAATTCAATTTCTTCAGGTGTATTCTTTTTACAGCCGATAGTGGTGCCATCTATGAGTAAAATGATTGATGAATTTCTAAAATTATTTTAATAAAAGTTCGGAAGCTTAAAAATGTTAAAGAATCAGAAGATATTTGGGTTTGTAGGCCTCTGTTTAATCTCACTCTATTTGAGGATGACATCATCTGGGTTTTAGTGGTTCTGTATATGTGTCTTGACTTAGAAAGTAGACTACCAAAAATTTCATCATATCAGAGATATTTTTTTAAGAAATTCATCTAAGCATTTCGCTTATTAAGGTTCATGGCTAATTTACCCGGTACGTTAGAAATGACAAACTAACAGCCTTCAAAATCAATCTGATCGTGAAATTAATTGCGAAATTATCCAGTGATGACTTCCACACATTTGAATTGAAAATCACTGCAATTATCAAATCTCAATCGGTTTTTTACTTACTCGCACTTATAAATACAACTTTGCATATAGAACGACAAAATGATCGACCTTTAAAGACTCCATACAATTTTTATTTACAGTGATTTATTTGCACGAGAACATAAATAAACCTCTAATTGCACTCGATTTTCTGCTAACAACTACATTTTCAGTCTACTCTCGAAAATTCAAACCTTCGATAATATGAACCTCTCGCTAATTCAAAGTATATGCTCAGTTCCTAGAAAAACTCTTGATATTTCGAACTAAAACAATTGGTTTTGGTACACTTAATATTTCGAAGTAAAATCTGTGACTAGCCAAATACAACACGCGATAATTCGAAGTGATCTAATAAAACTCTCGACAATTCTAACACTCACTATCATGTAGAGCCCTGTAGCAAACAGGTTGAAGCTTAACATATTTTGTGTTGTATTGTCTGCTTATCTCCCCAGTAACGTAGCCCCTTTGATAACCATCGGAGTTGACTCCGACAGAAGCTAAAGTGTCACTAAACAAACTACGTAACTTTTTCCTTCAAAATCATGTTGATGCGGACGTTTTTCAAGCTTCCTTTATTCTAAAAAAATCTATTGACAAAGTTAGATTGAATGTCATAAAACAAAACAAAAAAAAGATATCAGACTTTTTCGTCAAAAAAAAATAATTAATTATACACAGTATGTATTTATTCTTTTAATAGTTGGAATTAATACATAAATCATTTTTTTAATATAGAAATTTTAAATTCTGTTTAATATTAATAATGTATATTATGTACTATTTAAAAAAATATTTTAAAATAATTTTATATGAATATGCATTTTTTTATTAGCGTAGACCAGGGCAATATGACTGTATTAACAATTTTTTGCTGTTTATTAATTTATTTTTAAGGATAGTAAAATTAATTTTACATGAGCTGTTAGAGTAGTCCTTCGTAGTATTAAAATATATTACCATTTAAGTTTTCAAATAAAAGAAGTGAAGGATAATTTTATTTTTTCATTACCTTAACAAATCGTCATCTTGCCCAGACTGGGGCAAGATGACAACAATGAAAAAGGTTGAGAGTATTTTATCGTTTGAATATGTTACATGTTTTAATAAATGATAACTGTGTTTTTACATCTTAATAAGTATCAAACTAATGCATTGCAATGTAATGTTGAAGTGTTTAGTTATGTAGCTAACAGTCACAAATAAAAAATGCCATTTTCATAATTGGAACATTCCTTATGACACCAATCTTGACATTTACAGTGCTGGATCCATTCTTCTGTTGGAAGAAGTGTTCGTTTGATGCTGCTACCTAGTGGAATACGGAAAAATTAAGGCATTCGTCATCTTGTCTCGGTCTCCCCTACATAGTTTCGAATTTTTTATGTGTTAGAAAAAATTTCTTTTCGTGTATTTTGGGAGTTTTTTTCCTACCCGTTTGATAATTCAAAATTTTTCATGGGTCCCTTCAATTTCGAATTATCGAGAGTCGGCTGTAGTTCCTTTTGGTTTTCTAAGTTTTTGGATTTTTGCCCTGCTATTGGTATAGTTATAACTTTCTTTAATTAATTCTTGATTTCGACACTGGGAGGACTTTTTCCTTGTTGAAGCTTTTAACATAAACTTTAGGCACACATTAACAGAATAACAAAAAATACTTGCAAAGTTCTATGTGTCAATGCAAAGATTGTAGTAGTGGTTTAATAAAATATTTAAGAATACATTAATATCATGCAGAATATTAATTTTAAGCCTTCTTTGCAAAAATACCTGGCTCTCCTTTTGTTTCGGGGGTGAGGAAAATAATGCCGCTCTCATCTTTTATTGCTGTAGCTTTAGTATCTTTTAATGTCACTAAATTTCCACCGGCCTTTCCGTCCTGAAAGCAAATACAAAGATCAGCAAATTAAACATAAAAAATATTTAACAACATAAAATTATGTATAACTTATAAAAGTAACTGTTTCTTAAATCTTCAAGAAATCTATGTTCAATTATCATTAAATATGGACTGACTGGCATCTCCAATATGCAATGTGTCAGTAATAATTCTAATTGGCATTAATTACTAAGTAATTATTCTTATATTCTGCTTTCAGTCACACTAAATTCGTAAAACTTTAAAAAGACATCATTTCTCCTTTCTACTTATTTTTGCACAATTTCGGCTCTATTTCATTATTCATTGCTAAGAAACAATGTCTTAACTCTTATACTTGCAGTGTGTGTGTATCCATTTACCGAATTTCATCCCCGTAATATACAGAGAGAACTGGATAGATATAATATTCTTGGCAATTTTATTTATAAAAAAAAAAAAATAAAAATAACAGTTCAGTCATAGTTTAGCTAGTTAGAGCATCGACCAGACTGAGCTGTTCGATGCACTAAATACAGCGATATAGAATATGCTCGTTATCAGTGGTGAAGTTTGGCGTCGCAGCAGAAACACGAGTGCAGCTGAAATTTTTTTCATTCATGCAAATGTAGAGGTGGAGATAGGTGTGATCTATGTTAAGTAACTGTCTCACAGCATGGAATTTCATTCTTCCTGCGGAAGGATACAACAACATACAGTTCATCGTGATAAATTCCCTCACAGATTTTAGTATTTTAATTTACATGAATTGCATAAATTGCGCAATTCTTTCTTGAAATGCTTTGTTACTGCATATACAGGGTGTCCAGCCTTAATGTGCCCCAATAGCTAATTCCCGAACCGTTCGGTTTAGATATACACTTCCAATTTGAAAAATGTTTTAAAAACGGTAAATAATGTTTTTACGTGCTTTTCGAACCAAAAAACCAATTTAGAAAAAATTTACAAAAATTAAATTTTTATACAGTCTTCAGGTCCTATCACTTATAGTTAGGAAAAGATGCAGTGCACAAAAACAAAGTAAACACAAAATGTTTCATTTTATTACGATAAAAACTGGCCCAGTTATGGAACTACATAAGCCTACATAAAACTGAAGCATCTGAATTGCTCAGAAAAGGGGGTCGTATAGAAATTGAGTTTAGAGAACAGTAATTCACTATCTATACAGAAAGAGAAAAAGAAAAGCATCATAGCAATATTAAAGCATCGTAGTAAGCATCATAGATTGACAATTTGTATTGCTGTATGGCAAACAATAAAAATTAAATTAAAAAATACAACTTGTACGGAAAAGATTAAAACAGCTTGCTTTAACAAATAGCAGAAAAATAATACTGGATTTGCCGTTCAAATTATAGCATAATGTGGAATGATGCGCCAATCATAAATCAGGGGCTTTATTATATAAGAATGACCAAATTAACTTAAATAATGGTGAAGGTATGAGGTGTGGCACGGAGACAAGGGAATACGTCTATGGCAACTCCCAGTTTTATACAAGCGTTGAACAGCACGAACAATTATACAATAAGATGGATGTCTTCGAGTTGGAAATTTAATGGCATAAAGTCTTGCCGCTTCTCCCTTAGTTCGATTACACTGCCCATAAAACAGTACCATTTTGCAGTATTCTTCCCTTATACACATCTCGTTCTCCCGTCCTAGAATTCGTAATATTAGAATACAACTGTATGCAATTACAAACGACTACACAACAGATTTTTAACGTTCGTCATGATCAGCAAAAACGCAGCAAATCAGACTGAAGCCGCAGCATATAAGTCTATTTTTTGAAACTGCTTTTAAAATGTTTTCTTCTTCCAAAATATTTTATTTTTTTCTATGTTTTACTCGTACACAGAATAAATTTTATTTCTTAAGTACTCAATTATTGTATTATTAACGTATGCTTTTGAATTTAAAAACGATTTGCATAAAAGTGACGTGCAAGAGTGAAAGTTTCCTGGCAGAGTTCCAACTAATTTCACTCTGGAGACGGTCCCTTACTAGCTTCTTGAAAATTGCCGAGAAAACGGATATAATGTATGACTTTCAAAGTTCCATAATTCGGTCAGTTTTTATCGTAATAAAATGAAATTTTTTGTGTCTACTTTGTTTCTGTGTACTACATCTTTTCTTAAATATACGTGATAGGACCTGAGGACCGTTTAAAAAATAAATTTCTGTAATTTTTTTCTAAATGGGTTTTTGGTTCGAAAATCCCGTAAAAACATTCTTTACCTGTTTTAAAACATTTTTTAAATTGGAAGTGCATATCTAAGCCGAACGGTTCGGGAATTAGCTATTGGGTCACATTAAGGCTGGACACCCTGTATAATGTCAGTTTCATTGATACGTGGTAGAAAAATAATTAATTCTTTTTTTATCAGGCTCTTTTCTAGCAGATAATCTGAAATGTGGGCGTGGTAGTTGTTGTCCAGCATCAAATATTGCTCCATAACTTGATAAAAATATGCAGGTAAAGCTCTGAAATTTAGCAGGCATCTTTATAAAGATTCGAGGTATCAAATAAGCCAATAAAAGGACAAACAATTTCGACAGGTTGATGATTTTTTGGGTACCATATTGCCTTAACATGCATCAGCACCTACATGTAGAGGCGCTGATGCATATTAAATCTGATGATGCTATAACTTCTCACTCTAGAATGATTTAAAAGTTTGGCAAGTGTTATGCCGATTCAGGCTAACATCAGTGAAACGTGGTTCAAGATTACTAAGTCTGTTGTCAGTAGCTCTTGTGCTGCTTCAAATACGACTTAATTTAAACAATCAATGCATGAATAAAGACCATTTCTTTATCATTTTAAATATCAGAATGAAACACCGTCAGAAAATTGTTTATGCAAAATTTTGAACACATAAAAATAAGGCTTTAACGTAAAATAGAAGGGAAATGTTCCTGAAGTAAGTAAAGTTAACTCATTTATTTATTTTTAATCATCGTATTATCTTTAATTTTTTCTTAGTGTGTTATGACATTCAGCTATGATTCTTATGAAGACTCAACTGAATAAATTCAATTCAAAAGCTAGAAATAAATACATTGTTAAAATAACTTATGAATTTTTAAAATATTACGTTGCAATTATTAGAATCAAAATAAATAGTTTTCTTAATTATAGCATTTCTTCTGTTTACGTTAGATATTCTAGACAATATCAAAATTTAAAAGAAAAATTCATTTTAACAATTTTTAAATCCAGAAATTTTGGAATACTGTGAAAAATGAATATTTTGGTCTTTTATCTAACATTTATTCTTAAGATTAAAAGAAGGAAGGAAAATTAGGCGAATTCAGTGAAAGAAAAAATAATTCATTCGACTCAAAAGTGATAAACTGTAAAAAAAAAATATATTTTTTACTTTTATCATTACAAAATTTCGTCATTTTTAAAATGGTACTACACACGTACTAGCTTCACCTTGTTTACAAGCATGTTTGCCTTTTTAAAATATTAAGTTTTTCAACTTCGTACTGATTATCCTTATTCTAAAAATACATCTGAAAAGAGAAAGTAAAAAAAGAAGCATTTGGCAACCTGCATGCAAATTAAAATTATAATTAGAGGTATGGAGGTCATGCATAAATTAGAAAACTTGCTTATTTGAATAAAAGATTATCTCATCACAGATGTTTTATTCAGAAATTAAATCAAATTGATTATCACGCAAGTACCCTAAATAAAAAAAAATCATGTACAAAATAAAATTAAAATTAAAAACATCGAATTCAAGTGCAGCAATAAAACTCTCACCACTTTCAAAGGAAGAACAAATCTGGTAAAAATTGCCTGGCACGCCCCGTCTAATTTACCCGCTCTCACGCTTTTTAAAAAGTACTTGTCCATGACATCTGGATTGGGAAAAGCATGCACATCAATTATGATGTGACCGTTTTCTTCGTATGCATTGACATGGTGAAAGAAGAAGAAAGGTTTTTTTGCTTGGTACTTGATCTTGAGTTCTTCACCTGTGTTACGATCAATCACATGAAATTTCGTCTGAAAATAAAGTAACGTGTTATAAAAATGGAAAATAAAATACTGATCAAGTAAACCACATTCTTGAAGTTGTACATCAGTGGTCTTCAAACTGTGTTCCACTAAACCCTGGGTTTCCACGAGGCATACTCAAGGGTTCCACGAGATAATTTTATACCCATTAGGTACAATGTCTTGCAAAGCTAAATAGTTTTCTAATGGAAAATACACATTTTTTCCTTCAGGCAAAACACCTTCAACATATCAACACAGATTCAATGTTAAAAATCTAAACTTAAGTAAGAACAGAGCCTAAATATGTGGCAAATTCATGAAAAATACACAGCAATACACAGCAACATTTTAATTCCAATGTGTATGTGTGAAAAAATATTTCTGGATGCGAGTGGATACAAACACAAAGTAAAGAAACAAATGAAGCTCGGAATATGTAATGCGATTGCAGTTATTCTCAATAGACCTAGACTTCGACAGTTTGAGTGAAAAAATGCAAAAACATATCCCAGTTACTAAATATAATGTATGGGTAGGTGACACGTATATATATATATATATATATATATATAATAGTTTTCCCCTCTAGCTACATTTCTTTTTGGTTTGTCATGGTTCCATGTTCTTGGTTCTTCCGGTCTGGTCTTAGGATGCTTGGGATTTATTAGTCTTCTTTTGAATTATTTACTGCAATATATATATATATATAGATCACATGATAATATTATTAATGAGTAAGATTAAAACTTTTTAATAATAAATGTAATACTTTGTATAATTTTCTTTACAGGATCTATTGTTGATCTACTTTAAAGATTTTTTTAAAGATATTTTCTTCTAGTGTGTGTGTAGAATAGGGCCTCACGAAAATATCTTCTACTTAAAAAGGGGTTCCACGAAAACACATTCTAGTTCTAGGAGTTCCATGAAAACATCTTCTAGTTCTAGAGGTTCTACGAAAACACCTTCTAGTTCTAGGGGCTCCATGAGTTGAAAAAGTTTGAAGACCACTGTTGTACATGTTAAGAAAAGTGTTATAGAGTTATAAAAGCAAGATATTAAATACTTCAACTATATATTACTGATATTCATTTCACAAAGTTGTGTGATCACTTTGCGAGAATATACGAGATTCATTTTTTCAAGTAAGGGACCGTTTGTCAAGAATAAATGTACGAAAAGTAAAGCCAAGACTTTTATTGCAATTCATTCCTTGCATTTTATAATTTTTCAAAAAAAGTGACTTTAAATTAAACACTAAAACTAAGCTAAACACTAAGTTTTCTAAGTCTCTGTTATGTAATACAGCTCTCCTTGATGGCAACGACTCTGCAACTGTTGTTCCGATTTCTTCAATATCAGAACATTGATTGGCGCGAAACATCTTTAGTTAGAGGGTCAGATGTTAGGCGCAAGGACGGGTGTCTCATTGCAAAAGAGTCACCTTACTTCCGTTTCCTCATAGCCATTGTCCTGCCTGTCCTTGAGCGATCGCATCCAAATACACTCCAGACACAGAGGCGTACACTTATATAATGGTAAATATTCATAACACATTATTTGCTATTAAAAACCAAATTGCAGACCTATTTCACAATTGGCAGGCAGCTCAAGAATCTTAATTATTATAATACACGATACTGATTGTATTAACTACCACAAAGATTTTAAGTTGATTTAATTTTGCACGGTATGTAGGCAGCCGATGCACATGCGCATTTCTGTATGCGCATGAAATTTGCATAGCTGCGGAAAATTGAGCTTCACTTTAGAAAAAGCCCTCGTGTCTGAAGTTACAACAAATATTACTTGAAATAAATTTAACTTGAAGTTCTCGGTATAGATTCTTTTTGATAGTTTTTTAATATATTAGGTGTACAACTTTGCTTCCGCCGTTTTGTAATAGATGGCTGTAGTGGTAAGTGGTAGTCGAAATAAATAGATCGTAGATAGCCTACAATAAGCTTAGGTATTTGTAAACATAACGCCATCGAAATATTAGTCGATTTGTTTCGGCATCATAAAGTTATTCTCGATTAAACATGTCAGCTTACGAGCCAAATTCTCGTCATTTGCGGGAGGTTTTAATTTTCTGCTTTGATATGAAGAAATCTGCGGTTGAGGCTCATAGAATGCTCTCAGATACCTATGGTGAGGCCACTATTAGTGAAAGAATGTGCCCAGAGTGGTTTCAACGCTTCAAGAACGGTGATTTTGACGTCGAAAACCAGCATGGCGGTGGAAGAGAGAAGGTTTTCGAAGATGCAAAATTGGAGGCATTACTTGATCAAGACTCGTGTCAAACGCAACAAGAATTGGCAGGATCATTAAGAGTGACGCAACAAGCCATTTCACAAGGCCTGAAAGTCATGGGAATGATTCAGAAACAAGGAAATTGGGTGCAGTACGAGTTGAAGCCGAGAGATGTTGAACGGCGTTTGTTTGCTTGTGAACAGCTGCTTGCAAGGCAAAGACGGAAGGGATTTCTGCATCGCATTTTGACTGGGGATGAAAAATGGGTTCATTACGATAATCCCAAGCTCAGAAAATCATGGGATATCCCGGCCATGCTTCCACGTCGACGGCC